>JAOWBW010001372.1:29625-214292 GCA_026119855.1 Campanula takesimana | reverse complement strand
GGGACCCGTCCCTCCGACTTATAAAATAAATAAAAAAAAAGAGTTTTTTTCTTATGTGGTTCGAGTCGTGTGCCCAACTGTGTGTTTCTCAACCTCTTCATGGACCGAAAGTGTGAACCAAGAATGACAAGGGCTACTTCTCCAATTATAGGTCCGATTGGTACTCTCCGCATCTACAGGAATTCATCCAACCGGCTTATTCGTGAACTGATCACTCGTACAGCTTCTGCATCATCAATGGCCGGCGACTCCAGCACCAACAACGCCATGACTCTCGAGCAACTTTCTGCCATGGTCCAAACTCTTCAACAACAAGTCACCACTCTCCACAACGAGGCTCAAACCAAAGAAGCCTTGTGGCAAGCTCATGTCGACAGCCAAAGAGAGGCCCACGAGGCCGAGGTTGACCAATTGAAAGCTAAAATGGTCGATTCCATATGTCAGTGCCCGTACCAAAAAGGTGGGAGGACCAAGCACCGACAACAACGACCCCAAAATGGTCGATTCCATCATGGTCTATATTGATCAGAAATTTGACGGCCTCAACATGGGAAAAGGCTCCAACACAAGCCTTTATCAGTCATCCATCTCATGAGCACGATGGCGCTCTCCCCGACAAATTCAAGATGCCCGACATTAGCAAGTTTAAGGGCAACTCATGCCCGATGGCTCACATAGAGACTTACATTTGGGCTATGGTTCCGAAGAAGGTCTCCCAAAAAGTTATGGCTCAATGCTTTCCTCTCACCCTCTAGGGGCTGGCGGCAACGGATTGTATGCAACTCTCCCGCTCACTGTCCGTCTTGATTGGGATGCCGCTATGCTTGCCTTCAAAAATCAATATCAAGGCAAAAACACCACCACCGCCCACAAGGAAAGAGCTCGAGAACACCACCCAAAGAGACAACGAGTCCTTCATCGACTTCACAAGGAGATGGAATGACAAGCTCTCTGAAATTGTGAGAGGCCAAACACAAAAGAGCAAATGGACATTCTCTCAAGTGTCTCAAGATTGATCTCCGCACCCACCTAAGTGGGGCTTGCTACTCGACTTCTCCAAATGTATGAGGCGGGGGTACGTATGGATGACTTACTCAAGTAGATTAAGAAGTCCACTCCTACCTATCGTTACAAGGCCGCCTCTAATTCAAACAA
The DNA here is from genome assembly GCA_026119855.1 of Campanula takesimana. Classification (NCBI taxonomy): domain Eukaryota; kingdom Viridiplantae; phylum Streptophyta; class Magnoliopsida; order Asterales; family Campanulaceae; genus Campanula; species Campanula takesimana. The sequence goes on along the minus strand of JAOWBW010001372.1, from coordinate 213,137 downwards.
AGAGGCTTCTGTCAATGCCGTTACTACCGACAAGGGAATTTCAAGAAGGTCCCTCCACCACAATGCAAGCGGTTCCAAAACGACCGCGTCTGCACTCCTCTCAATGGCATGACATCACGAGGCCTATGAAGCTCTAAAGGCCAAGGGACAAATCACTCATCTTTAAGGGTACAAGCAACCACAACCGCTCCGTCCCAATCATGCCCACCACAAATGGTGTGACTACCATCAATGCACCGGTCACCTCACTGAGGATTGCTTCTCCATCCGCAACACCATCCAAGACCTCATAGACAAGAAGGAATTCATAGTCCCTAATAAGGGTGGTGTCAATGTAATAGAGGTAGGAGAGTTTGAAGGAACCACTAATTTGATCCCAATTGTGAATGAGGGCTCCGATGATATGTATAAACTTGATAATTCTTGTTATGTGTGAATTATGATGAGATTATGAGGGAAGTCTTAGAGAATAGGAAGAAGAAGCTACATGGGACCGTGAACGTGCTTACTCGCAATGGCCGAGTAACAACGAGCACAATCACTCCCAATACCGCAGCAACCAACACCTCTTCTAAAGATCGCAAGCACGCGACATACCCGAAGATCCTTTGTTAAACACAACTCAAGAAGATGCAAGCCTACATATCCATCTGGGACCTTATTGCATCATCAAAGAAACATCGAGACCTCATCATCAAGAACTTGGATGACACGTCAGTCTCTCTGACACGACTCCCGAGGACCTTCACAGCAATGATAGGTCATATTCACTTCGGCAATGTCATCACTTTGCCGACATGGGACCTCCCGCCATTTGGGTCCGAACATAATGAAGCCATCTACCTCAAAGTAAGGGCAAGGGGGAGACCCATCTCAAGAGTTGTAGTAGACGGTGGTTCTGTACTCAACTTAATGCCTAGCCGAGTCATGGGCATACTGGGCTCAAAAGCTCCGATTTACAACCTCCGCCCAAGTCATTAGAGGGGTACGACAGCACTACCCGTACAGTCATGGGAATGCTAGAAGTTGATATCGAATTTGGAAGCATGATCATGTCCGTCCCATTCCATGTACTTGATGTCCCTGCTTCATTCAACTTGCTTTTGGGTCGACCATGGATCCACAGTTCCAATGCGGTCCCTTCCACTCTCCATCAATGTGTCAAGATCAGAAATGGGGACGAGATAGTCACCGTCATGGCCGAGAATGTCACCATCCACGGAAATGGGGGACAACCCGTTCACCAAATTCAACACGGATAGAAGACGCCACTCCTTCCGGTGTCAACACCATCGACAAAGAAGGGGAAACAGACAATGGACCCTCGGCAATCCTAAAATCCTCTGCATGATGAGGAACATGAATCACTTTCCCAGTCTAGGCCTAGGGAAGCATCAACAAGGAATATTGCACCCCGTAGAAGTTCCTTTTGTCAAGAACAAGTTTGGTATGGGATACGAGCCTATCAAAGATGACTTGAAATACGAACAAGCAGTCAAGAGTCAAAAGACCTGAGCTCGCAAAGAAGGTCGACAATATGAAATCCCCGACTTGAGGCCTTACCGCAACACACTAAACGGTATTTTGTTCGCCAAGGGGAAGATGTTCCGTACATGATCTTTCCCGAACCATGGGTTAACAACAAGGGCGTCAGAAAGCCCGGTCTCGAGATCTTCATGATTGTGAAATTCCGACACAAGAAAGGGAGCCTACTCAATGTCACCTCGAGAGTGGTGGGGCAAGAAAGTGACTATAGAGTCTGAGGTAGAGATTACCGTGGGGGAAGAAACTATCTGATCTAGCCTCCATGTCAAAGAATTTGCCATCATGGACGATTGTCAAGTCAACGCCATCTACGACACCATCGTCAGAAAGGAAACCATCAGTGAGATCCCGCCAAGCTCCGAGCCAATCACAACTGGTATTACGAAGGGGCCCATAGTATCCGAGGATTTCTTGATCCGAGGAAATGGGTTGCATACCCCGTACAGCAACCAAGGAAGAGCGGCTCACACTTACTTTTGAGTCCGAGAGTGTTTCTAATACCCTCACCCAAGAGGATATGGAGGCAATAGCCGAGCGTGTGTTTTCCTTCCTTTGCTAATGAAAATTTTGATATTTCTGAGTACCCCGAGATTGCAAACATCATAAATGATGAATTAAACTAATAACGAACTTAATGAACAAGTTAATACGATTCAAATTATGATGAAATAGACACACGAATCATAACATACCTAATGAACTAGCTCAACAGGTTCGTTGTCGTGGTGAAAATGGTCCAGGGCTAATGAGGAATTGCATGTTGTTAATCTGGGTACCGACGAAGAACGAAAGAAATGAAGATTGGCAGCTTCTTCAAGGGGGGAAGACAAGACAGATTGACTGCACTGCTCAAAGAATTTGTGGATATATTCGCATGGTCGTATAAAGACATGCGGGTTTGGATAGAAAGATCGCGGAGCACAGAATTCTGATCAGAGAGGACACCAAGCCAGTAAAGCAGAAACTCAGTAAGATTAAGCCAGAATGGTCTTTACAAGTCAAAGAAGAGATTGAAAATCTCCTCAGTGTGGGTTTCATCAAGTCATTAGGTATCCGACTTGGCTAGCCAACATTGTGACAGTCAGAAAGGCAATGGCAAGGTTCGAGTTTGTGTGGACTTCCGGATTTGAACAAAAGCATCCCGAAAGATGATTTTCCACTGCTAAACATTGACATGCCGTCGATTCGACTGCCAACTATGAAGTCCGCTCATTTGTGGACGGTTTTGCCGGTTACAATCAGATTCTCATGTCCGAAGAGGACCAACACAAGACAGCTTTCACAACACCGTGGGGCAATTTCTGCTACACAGTCATGCCATTCGGGACTAAGAATGCTGGGGCTACGTACCAAAGGGCTGTTATGGATCAATTCCATGACATGATTCATAAAGAGATCGAGGTCTATGTAGACGACATGATCATCCATTCGAAAGGGACTAACGGTCAACATTTGATCGATCTTCGCAAGTTCTTTGAAAGAACTTCGACAACACAACATGAGACTCAATCCCGCAAAGTGCACTTTTGGGGTCGTCAGAGGAAAGGTTCTCGGTTACATGGTCACTGAGAGGGAATTGAAGCCGATCCCTCCAAGATCAAGGCAATCATTGACATGCCTCCTCTAAAGATGCAGAAGGAAATCAAAGGTTTCATGGGCAGACTTCAATACATCAGCCGATTTGTGCACCAACTCACTTCCATGTGTGAGCCGATTCAAGCTACTCAAAAGAATGTGGCTCTAGAATGGACCGATGCTTGCCAAGAAGCCTTCGACCAAGTGAAACATTACTTGACATGCCCTCCGGTTTTGGTTCCACCGCACAAGGAGAAGCCTCTCTTGCTCTACCTCACTGTCAATGATGAAGCCCTAGGGGCTATGTTAGCACAAGAACAGCGGGGCTCCACATAAGAGAATGCTATCTACTTTGTCAGCCGCCGGTTTTAAGGAGCTAAAAAGATCTACTCTCTCTTAGAAAAGTCTTGTGCTACATTAGTTTGGGTTACTCAAAAGCTCAAGCATTACATGGAGGCCTTCCCAATCAAGTTGGTAGCAAAAGTGGACCCGCTCCGCTACATCTTCAAGAAGCCTTTCATGTCAACAAGAATAGCCAAATGGTATTTCATGCTCGCGGCTACGATATCACTTACGTCACACTCAAATCCATCAGGGGAAAGTGTTCAGTGATCAGCTTGCTGAATTTCCGTGTGACGAAGTGAAGGGGGAAGATATACAGTTCCCCGACGAGCATTTAATTGGCGCTACAATAGAAGAAAATAAGTGGTAACTTTTTTTCGATGGCGCAATCAATAAGCATGGATATGGCATAGGGATGTTACTTGTTGATCCAAAGGACATTTATACTCCAATCGCTATCCGCCTCGAATTTGAAGCCACCAACAACATCGATGAGTACGAAGCATGCATAGCGGGGCTCGAAGCAGCCCTAGAGAGAAATGTCACAAGTTTAGAGGTATTTGGTGATTCCTTGCTCATCATCAATCAGACATCTGGAAAGTGGAAGATTCAAGACTCGACTCTACAACGGTATGGTCAACATCTCGAGGAGTTGGTTGAACAGTTTCAAGAAATCACCTTCAACTACCTGCCAAGGGACAAAAACTGTTTTGCTGATGCACTAGCCACCATCGCTTCACTGGTCGAAATACCTGAGGGTAAAATGGTGAAGCCCTTCAAAATTTCCTAAAGGAACAATCCGGCATACTGCATGACTATCGAGATCAACAAGGTCCAAGCAAACTCCCCGTGGTATGCGGATATCACGAATTTCCTCAAGGATGGTACTTATCTCGAGAACAGCAATAAGAAGTCCCAAATGGCATTGGAAAGACTAGACTCCCGATATGTACTGATTGGGGGATCGAGTCTACAAAAGGCACCACGAAGGGATCAATCTCCTATGCGCAAATGAGACCGAAGCTCAATAAATAATGCATGAGATCCACGAAGGTGAATGTGGGCCCCACATGAACGGGTTTATGTTGACCAAGAAGATACTCCGCATGGGTTATTATTAGAGTACCATGGAAAGGGACAGCATCGAGAAAGTCAAGAGGTGCACTAAATGCCAATTCCATGCCAATCTACAGCACGCTCCACCCTCACAGCTTTACAATATGACCACGCCTTGGCCTTTCTCTTGTTGGGGCACAGACATCATCGGAAAAGTTCACCCTACTGGAAGCAACGGACAATCTTTCGTCCTAGTAGCCGTGGACTATTTTACAAAATGGGTCGAAGCGCAGGCTTACCGAGTTCTCAACGCCAAGAAAGTGGCCGAATTCGTAAAAACCCACATCATGTGCCGGTACGGCGTTCCTCATGAAATCATCTCAGACAACGGTTCTCACTTTGAGAAAGAGATGGACGCGCTCCTGGTAGAATACAAGATTACTAAGCACAAGTCATCTCCATACCGCCCTCAAGCAAACAGCGCGGTCGAGGCAGCTAATAAGACAATCGAGACCATTGTGAAGAAAATGGCCTCTATCGGAAGGGATTGGACCGAAAAGCTACCTCTAGCATTATGGGTCTACCGCACGTCAATACGGACAGTGACTGGAGAAACTCCTTATGCACTGGTATATGGTTCCGAAGCTGTACTCCCAATAGAGCTCGAAGTCCCATCCCTACAGGTCCTCCTCGAGAACCAAGTCAATGAAGTCGATTGGATGCAAAGTCGATATGAACAGCTAGCCCTACTCGATGAGAAAAGGCTAAAGGCAATCGAACGTACGAGGGCCTATCAACAAAGTATGGCTAGGGCTTTCAACAAAAAGGTGAAACCCCGAAACATCAGTGTGGGAGATTTGGTCCTAAGACAACACCCTCCTAATGCCATGAGCCCCCTTGGAAAATGGGGACCCCGATGGATCGGTCCGTACAAAAATTAGAGCACGTGCAAAAAAAGAAGCCCGCTAGATTGAAAACCCGAAAGGGGGGTCTAGGCAAAAAACAGGGTACACAAAAAAAAAATGGTCTTCGTTTGTTTGAACTACGGAGACCTGAGCCTCTACACTTAAGGAACGTAGGCAACCTTCGGGTGCGGTCTAAAATATAAACAAATACCCAAATCATTTCAAATTAACGAGATGCAATTTTTATTCATTTCTTGAATCATTTTTGCCACTACAACGGATTTTGTTGAACTAATAAAAGACATTAAAACATTAAAATCCTAAAACAAGTGGTCTATTTTACTTGCAATCTCTTGGGGTTACTAGGAAAAATATAATTTTCTCTTGGCCTTTGAAGGACCACCCGAACGACCATCAATCCTACTCTTCTTGGGAGGCCTAGGAACATTGATGTGGACCGATACCTTCTGCGCAACAGAGCGCCTCCAAGCGTAAAAGTCATCCAAAGGGGTACCGAAAGGATCAATTAGAATGTTGTTCACATCAGCAGCAGCTTCCTTGCATCTCAAAGCACTGCTAGGCTCAAAGTCCTTCCCTAACAACTCATCCCGAAGAGCATCTACCCAAGTAATGCTGCGGTAGACGGTACCAAGCAAGTGATCCAAGTAACTCTCGGGAAGAAAAATACTACCCCGATGCAAAGGAGCGGAAGCCCAACGGTTACGATCATCTCCCAAGCCGACTGAAGCTCATTCGAGAAGTCCGGACCCATATAAGAAACTGGACGAAGCCTCCCGTTCCTCGGAAAAGGAATTATCTGTTGATGGCCAAATTGCCTCAGAACCCGTTCTGGTTGGTAAAACGAATAATCTCTCAACCCGAGTAAAACCACATACTGAAAACCAGAGGTCCACTCCACAAAAGGGCGAAGACCCCAAGGGCACCACTCAACGTCAGCTGTAAGACGAGAAGCAAAAAATCTCCTTCAACCCTCTTCAGTCAAATCTCTAATCAGCAACCGTCGCCTATGAACATCAAAAGGAAAAGGTCGCCATCTGACGCATAAAGCCTGAAATTCTCCCGAAGCAATATGGTCAAAAGCAAGGGGCTTCCTCGTCGCATCTCTCCCGTACGGTGCAATTCGTCCAAACCATGCAAGGTCTCTCCTACAATGAGCAAAATTATGCTAAATCGCTGTCCTTTCGCCTGCAACACGATTTCAGCCAACTGCGCATCCATAGTGCCCAGAGGAGTGACAAACAAAACCTCGCTGAAAAGGCAGACAGCCATGGCATTTCTCTTAAAGGACTGAACCGCGACATCTTCCGAATGCAAACTGAAAAACATCGGAAGCTCAGTTATGTCAATAACGGTCCCGTGCATCATCTTCTTCACCTCTCCAACAGGGAGATTCAGAAGGTCAACCCAAGAATCAACCACACCGCGGTGATACTTAGGGACGGCAATCCGACCGGCCAAAGGCATACCCAAAATGGCCCCAAAATCATCGACAGTCGGCACCATTTCATTAGCTGAAAAGTTGAACGCATGGCTATCACAATCTCAGAAGACTGCAGCAGCCTTCAACAAATCCCAATCCGGCTTCAATGTTCGCAAAGTAAAAAGAATTCGAAATCCGAAATCTTTGACGAAAGCATTTTTGGGATGGGTCTTGAAAGAATAAACGAATGTCGATAAATCCTTCTCGTAACTCTTGACAACCTCGGCACCAAGACTAAAAAGGTTAAAGGCCATGGGAAAGAAGGTTATAAGCAAAATTGGGCAATAAAATGGTGTTCTAAAATGGCAGAAGAAAGCTGTTGGAATCAAATTACCGACCAGAAGCTGATATTATAGCTGTTGGGGGATCTTTTGGCCAGCAATAGCCTTTGTCAGTTCAGAACAGAACCCAGGCGTTCCAACGCCTTCAACCTGCAGAAAAGATCAATCCCAGCAACAAGAGAAGCTCAAACGGCGACAGCAAACACTCAGCTGGGCACACATTAATTTGGTCCGCCCTTAAGGCATGTCTAAAAAATGAAATAAGATGAAAACTCCCACTCAAAGTAGGGTGTCTGTTATTTTCTCAAAAATCAGTTTTTACAATTCATCCCCAGCACAAAGCACTCCGCAGTCAACTGTGCCCGCACCCTATAAAAAGTAAAAGTCAAACAGTCAACATCAAAGTACGACTCACGACAACAACTTGGTCCGGGGTGAGCCACAGAATCACCGCTTCCTCATCAAGCAAAATCTACATCCATTCAATGCAAAAGGTCCTCTGGGTCCCGCACTTCAGCAGATGGTCCTCTGGGTCCCGTACTTCAGCAGATGGTCCTCTAGGCCCCGTACTTCAGCAAACGGTCCTCCGGGTCCCGCACTTCAGCAAACGGTCCTCTGGGTCCCGCACTTCAATAGACGGTCCACTAGGCCCCGCTGTAGATACCCCGGGGGAACCACGGCCTTAGGCTAGAGCGCGTGGTGTTATCCTAGGATATCTAACTTGTTTTTTAGAGTCGCCACCTATGTTTTGAGGAACATAAGAAAAACCTATAGATTGTAGCCTAAGTTTGATTACGAAAACAGAGATTCTTTATTTTGAGGTTCGGGGGTTAGATTACGAGATGGGAAGTACCGAAACACCCATCTCGCCCAACTAAAGTTGGTCTTGCTTGATCAAAATCTACATGGATGAAAATGTTCTTCTTCTTCTTCTTTAAGTCATGAAAAGGGGGGATTTAAAATAGGATTTGGAATGTAGGAGATGACTCCTTAACCAACCTCAATGAGACGAGGTGATCATTAGAGTCATGTCCTAAATTGATTTGGGTGATTGCACATTTGATTAAAGTAAAAAGAGAGAGGAGATGAAGTAGAAAAGGAAGGAAAAGATGGACTTTTACCTACAACTTGAAGACCTTCAAATATTTCTTGATGAAATCCTTGGAGAACATTTAGAAAGTGATTTTGGTATAGTTTTTGTAAGTTCAATTTTTGGTCTAAGTTTTCGATCCTTTTTCGATCCCTGAAAATGGAGGTCAAGAGAGGTTTTTATAGGTGAAAGAGGGGTGTTTTTGGTGCCAAAACTCAGTCACCAAGAAATCCTTCCCGGGCAAAATCCTGTAAATTGAGCAAGGGAGGGAATCCTGGCCAGAAATCTGTAACTGACGCCCAGAGGCGCGCGCTTCCTGCTTTGAGGGCGGGAGGCGCGCGCGCCTGGCTCCTCCTATCGGAGGCGCGCGACTTAGAGAAGGCAATTTTGACAGAATGGACTAGAAAGTCAGCCCTATCATTCAGTTTAGTCCCTGGACTTAACGAAGTCAGTCAGGAACTTAACGGAAGTGACAGAAACTAACGAGAAACACTTAAAATGGGGAGAAACACAAAATCAAATGTGCAATCGGGGTGAGCGGTCCAAGGCGGGGTATCTACAAAGCCCCTCGGCGACGTGGATTGCAAAGCAAAACGCGTCGACGAAAGTTAAAAACACCCGCCGAGGACATCACCAAGAAAAAAGCAAAGACTCGATGAAAGCAGGAATTTGAATTTGTGAGAGATAGTGGTGCGCTCCCTGTGTGAGCGGCTTTTGTTGATAGAGGGGGTGGCGTGATCCGTTAGGTGAACCTACCGGCTGAATGTTTTGAATGAGGTCGTTAGTGAACCTTTTGATGAATCCGTTAGTGAATCCCTTGGATGAGTCCGTTGGTGAACCCTTGTTGACGAATCCGTTAGTGAATCCCTTAGATGAGTCCGTTGGTGAACCCTTGTTGACGAATCCGTTGGTGAATCCGTTTGATGAATCCGTTAGTGAATCCCTTGGATGAGCCCGTTGGTGAACCCTTGTTGACGAATCCGTTGGTGAATCCGTTTGTTGAATCCGTTAGTGAATCCCTTGGATGAGCCCGTTGGTGAACCCTTGTTGACGAATCCGTTGGTGAATCCGTTTGATGAATCCGTTAGTGAATCCCTTGGATGAGTCCGTTGGTGAACCCTTGTTGACGAATCCGTTGGTGAATCCATTTGATGAATCCGTTAGTGAATCCCTTGGATGAGTCCGTTGGTGAACCCTTATTGACGAATCTGTTAGTGAATCCCTTGGATGAGTCCGTTGGTGAACCCTTGTTGACGAATCCATTGGTGAATCCGTTTGATGAATCCGTTAGTGAATCCCTTGGATGAGTCCGTTGGTGAACCCTTATTGACGAATCCGTTGGTGAATCCGTTTGATGAATCCGTTAGTGAATCCCTTGGATGAGTCCGTTGGTGAACCCTTGTTGACGAATCTGTTAGTGAATCCCTTGGATGAGTCCGTTGGTGAACCCTTATTGACGAATCCGTTGGTGAATCCGTTTGATGAATCCGTTAGTGAATCCCTTGGATGAGTCCGTTGGTAAACCCTTGTTGACGAATTCGTTAGTGAATCCCTTGGATGAGTCCGTTGGTGAACCCTTGTTGATGAATCCGTTGGTGAATCCGTTTGATGAATCCATTAGTGAATCCCTTGGATGAGTCCGTTGGTGAACCCTTTTTGACGAATCTGTTGGTGAATCTGTTTGATGAATCCGTTAGTGAATCCCTTGGATGAGTCCGTTGGTGAACCCTTGTTGACGAATCCGTTGGTGAATCCGTTTGATGAATCCATTAGTGAATCCCTTGGATGAGTCCGTTGGTGAACCCTTGTTGACGAATCCGTTAGTGAACCCGTTTGATGAAATATTGCATTGAAGTCTCGTGCCGTTTGGAGTCACACTTGACTTTTGAATTGCGGGGTACGGGCATAGTTGACCGCGACCAGAAAAAATGTTCCTGCTGGGGATGAAATGTTGAGATTGACTCTTGAGGGGGGTGTGGCACCCGTGACAGAACTTAGGGAGTTCGGAATTTTGAAGAGGACAGCCTACTTTTGAGTGGGAGTTTCTATCCTACTTTCGATTTTTGACATGCCTTAAGGGCGGACCAGAAAAAGGTGTGCCCAACTGGGTGTCCGAGGATCGGGACAGTGTCTTGACTTAGGCTGGAGATCTCTGACAAGGCCCTTTTCTTGAAGTGATTTAGACCTGGGAGGCGCGCGCCTTCCTATGTAGGCTTGGGACGCGCGCGCACTTCAGACTGCTGGCGGGTAGCGCGCGCGTCTGGGAGGCGGAATTCCGGGCTTGACATTTGCTGACCAAAAGAGCCCCCAACAGCTATAATATCATCTTCTGTTCAACCACTTGATTCTCACAGCTCCTTTCTGCCATTTTTGACATCATATTATTGCTTAACTTCGCTTGTGATCAACATTTTCCATGGCTTCCAATTCTTTTGCTCTTGATGCCAAGGTCGTTAGTGCGTATGAAAAGGACTTGGGCACTTTTGTGTATTCTTTCAAGACCCATCCCAAGAAGGCCTTCATTAAAGATTTCGGGTTCCAAATTCTTTTCACCTTGCGGACGTTGAAGCCGGATTGGGATTTGTTGAGAGCTGCCGCGGCTTTCTGGGATTGCGACAGCCACACTTTCAACCTTTCAGCTAATGAAATGGTGCCGACTGTTGACGATTTCGGGGCCATCCTGGGCATGCCTTTGGCCGGTCGGATTGCCGTCCCTAAATATCACCGTGGTGCCATCGACTCTTGGGTTGGTTTACTGAATCTCCCGTTGAGGACGTGAGGAAGATGTTGCATGGTACCGTGATTGACATAACTGAGTTGCCGATGTTCTTCAGTTTACACTCGGAGGACCCGATGGTTCAATATTTCAAAAGAAATGCCATGGCCATTTATCTCTTCAGCGAAGTACTGTTTTGTACACCTTTCAGGATTGCGGACGTGCAGTTGGCTGAGATTATTTTGCAAGCTAAGGAGCAGCAATTTAGTGTAATCCCTCTTATTGTAGGGGAGACATTGCACGGCCTTGATGAGTTACGTAGGATGGGCAAGATGTGTCGGGGAAGCTCTTTGCTCTTGACCATATGGCTTCGAGAACACTTCAAGATTTATTCTCCGGATGGTGATTTGTCTCCTTTTGCCGTTCATAGGAGGAAGTTGTTGATCCGGGATTTATCTGAAGATGATTGGAAGAAATTATTTGCCTCTAGGGTGACCATTGATATTGAGTGGTGTCCTCCTTCTTGGGGTCTTCATCCTTTTGTGGAATGGACTCTTAGTTTTCAGCACGTGGTTGTACCCGGTTTGAGAGATTCTTCGTTTTACCAGCCAGAGCGGGTTCTGCGGCAGTTCGGTCGTCAACAGACAATTCCTTTCCGAGGGATGGAATGTTTCGTCCAGTTGCTTACATGGGTCCTGGCTTCTCGAGTGAGCTTCAGTCGGCTTGGGGAGATGACCGCAATCGTTGGGCTTTCGCTCCTCTGTATCGGGGGAGTGTCTTTCTTCCCGAGAGCTACTTGGACTATTTATTTGGCACCCTTTACCGTGGCACCACTTGGGTTGATGTGCTTCGTGCCGAGTTGTTGGGACAGGGTTTTGAGCCTAGCAGCACTATGAGATATAGGGAGGCTGCTGCTGATTCGAGTAACATTCTCGCTGACCCTTTCGGTACTCCTTTGGATGACTTTTATGCTAGGAGACGTGTTGCAACACAGAAGGTTTCGGTGCGTATTAGTGCTCCTCCATTACCCAAGAAGAAAAGGATTGAGAGACGATCGGGTGGTCCTTTGAAAGCTAAGAGAAAATTGGATTTTTCTTAGTACCCTAAGAGATTGCAATTAGACCACTTTGTTTTAGGATTTAATATTTTGATGTCTTTTGTTGCTCAATAAATCCGTTGTAATGGTTTGAATAATTCATTGAATGAATAAAAATTGCATTTTGTTATTTGAAGTGAATTGGGTATTTTTGATATGTTTTAGACCGCACCCGAAGGTTGCCTACGTTCCTCCAGTTGGGAGGCTCAGGTCTTCGTAGTTCAAACAAACAAAGACCATTTTTTTTTTTTTTTTTTTTTTTTTTTTTGTGCACCCTGTTTTTTGCCTAGACCGCCCTTTCGGGTTTTCAATCTAGCGGGCTTCTTTTTTGCACGTGCTATAATTTTTGCCTATGCCGCCCTTGCGGGTTTTCAACCTAGCGAGCGATTTTTTATTTTTTTTTTTGGTCTTTGTTTATTAAGCGTAGAACCTCTTGAGCTTGTCGAGGTTGACCTCCTTTGGCAGCTGGTCACCATCTAAATCTACGAGCCGGACTGCACCACCGCTTAGTATCTTTTTGACCACGTACGGACCGATCCATCGGGGTCCCCATTTCCCCAGGGGATTCATGGCATTAGGAGGATGTTGTCTTAAAACCAAATCTCCCACATTGATGTTTCGAGGCTTCACCTTTTTGTTGAAAGCTCTTGCCATCCTTTGCTGATACGCCCTTGTGCGTTCGAGTGCTCTTAACCTTTTCTCGTCGAGCAAGGCTAGTTGTTCATATCGACTTTGCATCCAGTCGACCTCGTTGACTTGATTCTCGAGGAGGACCCGTAGAGATGGGACTTCAAGTTTGATAGGGAGTACGGCTTCAGAACCATAGACCAATGCATAAGGAGTTTCTCCTGTTGCGGATCGTATTGATCTGCGGTAGCCCCACAATGCTAATGGTAGCTTCTCGGGCCAATCCCTTCCTGTTGAGGCCATTTTCTTGACGATGGTCTCGATTGTATTATTTGCTGCTTCGACTGCGCCATTTGCTTGGGGCCGGTAAGGAGATGACTTGTGCTTGGTGATCTTGTATTCTACCAAAAGTGCATCCATTTCCTTCTCGAAGTGAGAGCCGTTGTCGGAAATGATTTCATGAGGCACGCCGTATCGGCACATGATATTAATCTTTACAAATTCGGCCACTTTCTTGGCGTTGAGGGTTCGATAGGCTTGTGCTTCGACCCACTTTGTGAAGTAGTCGACTGCCACTAGGATGAATGACTGCCCATTGCTCCCGGTAGGATGAACTTTACCGATGATGTCTATCCCCCAACAAGAGAAAGGCCAAGGTGTGACCATGTTGTAAAGTTGTGAGGGTGGAGCATGTTGCAGATTAGCGTGGAATTGGCACTTGGCACACCTTTTGACTTTCTCGATACAGTCTCGTTCCATAGTGCTCCAATAGTAACCAATGCGAAGTATCTTCTTGACTAGCATAAACCCATTCATGTGGGGTCCACATTCTCCTTCGTGCACTTCACACATTATCTCTTGAGCTTCGGTCTCATTGGCGCATAAGAGATTGATCCCGTCGTGGTGCCTTTTATAGACTCGGTCCCCAATCTGTACATACCGAGAGGCTAACCTTTGCAGAGCTGCTTGAGACTTCTTATTGATGTTCTCGGGATAAGTGCCGTCTTTGAGGAAGTTCATGATATCCGAATACCACGGAGAGTTTGTTTGAACCTCGTTGATCTCGATACTCATGCAATATGCCGGACTGTTCCTTCGAGCAGTTTTGAAAGGCTTCACCATTTTCCCTTTGGGCATTTCAACTAATGAAGCTATAGTGGCCAGTGCATCAGCGAAGCGATTCTTATCCCTTGGCAGGTAGTTGAAAGTGATCTCTTGGAATTGTTCAACCAATTCTTCAAGGTGCTGACCATACTGTTGGAGGGTCGGGTCTTGGATTCACCATTTACCCGATTACTGATTGATAAGGAGCAAAGAGTCGCCGAATACTTCTAGTTCCATGACGTTTCTTTCGAGAGCTGCTTCGAGCCCTGCTATGCAAGCATCGTACTCGGCAATGTTGTTGGTAGCTTCGAATTCCAGACGGACGGCAATGGGAGTGTAGATGTCTTTTGGATCAACAAGCAATACTCCTATACCAAAACCGTGCTTATTGGCGGCGCCATCGAAAAAAAGTTGCCACTTGTCTTCCTCGGTTGCAGTACAAATTAAATGCTCGTCGGGGAACTGTACATCTTCCCCCTTCACTTCGTCACACGGGAATTCGGCAAGCTGGTCACTGAACACTTTCCCCCTGACGGATTTTAGTGTGACGTAAGTGATATCATAGCCGGCGAGCATGAAGTACCATTTGGCTATTCTTGTTGACATGAAAGGCTTCTCGAAGATGTAGCGGAGAGGGTCCACTTTTGCTACTAGCTTGATCGGGAAAGCTTCCATATAGTGTTTGAGCTTTTGAGTGACCCAAACTAATGCTGCACATGACTTCACTAAGACAGGGTAGTTCTTTTCGCCTCCTTAGAATCGGCGACTGACAAAATAAATGGCGTTCTCCTTTGTGGACTCTCATTGTTCTTGTGCTAACATAGCCCCTAGGGCTTCATCATTGACAGTGAGATAAAGCAACAGAGGTTTCTCCTTGTGTGGCGGAACTAGAACAGGAGGGCACGTCAAGTAATGCTTTACTTGATCGAAGGCTTCTTGGCACGCGTCGGTCCATTCTAGAGCCACATTCTTCTTGAGAAGGTTGAAGATTGGCTCGCACATGGAAGTGAGTTGGTGTACAAACCGACTGATGTATTGTAGTCTTCCCATGAAACCTTTAATCTCTTTCTGCGTCTTTGGAGGTAGCATGTCAATGATTGCCTTGATTTTGGAGGGGTGTACTTCGATTCCCCTTTCAGTGACCATATAACCAAGAACTTTGCCTCGGATAACCCCGAATGTGCACTTTGCAGGGTTGAGCCTCATCTGTGTTGACGAAGCCTTTCGAAGAACTTGCGGAGATCGATTAGGTGTTGACCATCGGTTCCTTTGGAGTGAATGATCATGTCGTCCACATAGACCTCGATTTCTTTGTGAATCATATCATGGAACAAGTCTGTCACGGCTCTTTGGTAGGAAGCCCCAGCATTTTTAACCCAAATGGCATGACTGTGTAGCAAAAGGTACCCCACGGTGATGTGAAGGCTGTCTTATGTTGATCTTCCTCGGCCATAAGAATCTGATTGTACCCAGCGAACCCATCCACGAATGAGCGAACCTCGTAGGCAGCAGTGGAGTCGACTAGCATGTCGATATTAGGGAGTGGAAAATCATCCTTTGGGGAAGCTTTGTTTAAATCCCGGAAGTCTACACAAACTCGAACCTTGCCGTTCGCCTTCCTGACTGTCACAATGTTGGCTAACCATGTCGGATACTCGATAACCTTGATGAAACCCACACTGAGGAGCTTCTCAATCTCTTCTTTGACCTGCAGAGACCATTCTGGCTTGATCTTTCTGAGCTTCTGCTTTACTGGCCTGGTATCTTCTCTGATCGGAATCCTGTGCTCCGCTACCTTTCTGTCCAAACCCGGCATGTCTTTGTATGACCATGCGAACACATCCACGAACTCCCGTAGTAGTGCAGTCAATATGTCTTTGTCGTCCCCCTTGAAGAAGCTTCCAATCTTAGTTTCTTTTGGCTCTTCTTCGGTACCCAGATTAACAACATGCAATTCTTCGTCAGCCTTTGGACCATTCTCGCCACGACTACGGACTTGTTGAGCAATTTCATTTAAGTATGTTGTGTTTTCATGGTCTATTTCATCATAATTTGAATCGTTATTAACTTGTTCGTTAAGTTCATTATTAGTTAATTCATCATTTATGATGTTTGCAATCTCAGGGTACTCAGAAATATCAAATTTTTCATTAGCAAAGAAAGGAAACACACGCTCGGCTATGGCCTCCAAATCCTCTTGGGTGAGGGTATTAGAGACACTCTCGGACTCGAAAGTAAGTGTGAGCTGCTCTTCCTTTGTTGCTGTGCGGGGTATGCAACCCATTTCTTGGACTAAGAATTCCTCGGCTACCACGGGCCCTTTTGTTGAATACCAATTGTTGATCGGCTCGGAGCTTGGCGGGATCTCACTGATAGTTTCGTTCATGATGACGGTGTCATGGATGGCGTTAACCTGGCATTTATTCATCATGGCGAGCTCTTCAAACATGGAGGCTAAATATGTCAGTTCTTCCCCCACGGTGATTTCTGTCTTGGACTCTATAGTCATCTTCCTCCCCCACCATTCACGGGGCGACATGGGAGTTGGTTCTCTGTCGGATATCTGGACCTCACAATCGGAGAAGATTTCGAGGCCGGGCTTTTTGACACCTTTATTGTTAACCCACGGCTCGGGAAAGATCATGTATGGAACGTCTTCCCCTTGGCGGACAAAATAACCATTCAACGTCTTGCGATAAGGCCTTAGATTAGGGACTTCATACCTACGGCCTTCTTTACGAGCTCGGGCCTTTTCGTTCTTGATCGCTTGCTCTTGTTTCAAGTCTTCTTTGGAAGGCTCATACCCCAAACCGAAGGTGTTCTTGATAAATGGGACTTGCACGGGATGTAGGATTCCTTGCTGATATTTCCCTAAGCCTAAACCAGGGAAGTAGTCCATATTCCTCATCATGCGGAGGACTTTGTGATTACTGGGGGTCCATGATCCGTTTCCCCCTTCTTTGTCAATGGCGTTGATTGAGACGCCGGAGAGAGTGGAGTCTGGTAGACCATGATGAACTTGGTGGACGGGCTCACCTTTTCTGTGGATAGTGATGTTTTCAGCCATTACGGTCATTATTTCATCACCATTTCGGATCTTGACACATTGGTGGAGAGTTGACGGTACGGCATTAGCACTGTGAATCCATGGTCGACCCAACAGTAAGTTGAACGAGGCCGGGATATCAAGCACTTGGAATGGAACGGACATGACCATGCTCCCAAACTCAATGTCTATTTCGATCATACCCATGACTGTACGGGCGGTGCTGTCATAACCTCGGATTACTTGAGTAGAAGGCTTCAAATCAGAATCCTTAAGCCCCAGTATGCCCATGATTCTACCAGGCATGAGATTGAGTGCGGAACCACCGTCCACTAAGACTCTTGAGACGGGCCTCCCCCTTGCTCGTACCTTGAGGTAAATAGCTTCGTTGTGGTTGGAACCAAACGGTGGAAGGTCCATATCGGCAAAGGTGATGACGTTGCCAAAGTGAATGTGACCAATCATTGCCGTGAGGTCCTCGGGAGAAGTATCGGGAGAGACTGATGTATCATCGAGATTGCGGATGACAAGATCTCGGTGTTTCTTTGAGGATGAAATGAGGTCCCAAATAGAGATGTTGGCTTGAGTTTTCTTGAGTTGGACAAGTAGAGGATCTTCGGCAGCGTTGTGAGCTTGCGGCTTTTGAGAAGAGGAGCTCGGTGCGGAAGTGGAAGGGCTGCTTGTTATGACTCGACCGGATCGAGTTAGCATGTTGACGTTCCCATCTTGCTTCTTTTTTCTATTCTCTAGTACTTCCCTCATTACCTCATCCTAAGTCACTACATAACAAGAATTGTCAAGTTTATTCATAACATTGGGGCCCCCATTCACAATTGGGATTGAATGGGTGGTCCCCTCGAGTTCTCCTATCTCTATTACATTGACATGCTCGTCATTAGTCACTACAAATTCTTTCTTATCTATGAGATCTTGAATGACATTGCGGAGAATGAAGCAATCCTCGGTGGTGTGGCCACTATATTGGTGGTAGCCACAATATTTGTGGTGAGCATGATTGGGGTTGATCGTCTTGGGTTGGTACCCTTGCACGGGTGTGACTTGACCCTTTGCCTTGAGGACCTCGAACACTTCGGTTTGAGTCATGCCTTGGAGAGGTGTGTAGACACGGTCACTTCGGGGCTTCTTCCCTTGAGGCGGAGGAACCCTTTTGTAATTCCCCTTGTCAATAGTGACGGCGTTGACCGAGGCCTCTTTTGTGGAGTTGGAAGCAGCCTTGTAGCGGTAAGTAGGAGTGGTCTTCTTAATCTCCTTGAGCAAGTCATCCATGCGTACCCCCGCCTCATACATTTGGGAGAAGTCGGAGTAGCAAGCCCCACTTAGGTGAGTGCGGAGATCAATCTTGAGTCACTTGAGAAATATGTCCATTTGCTCTTTTGTGTTAGGCCTCTCAACAATTTCAGAGAGTTTGTCATTCCATCTACTTGTGAAGTCGATGAAGGACTCATTGTCTCGTTGAGTAGTGTTCTCTAGCTCTTTCCTTGTGGGCCGGTGAGTGGTGTTGCCTTGGTATTGGTTCTTGAAGGCAAGCATGGCGGAGTCCCAATCAAGACGGACAGTGAGCGGGAGAGTAGCATACCAATCTTTTGCCGCCCCCTCGAGAGTGAGAGGGAAGAATTGAGCCATCACCTTGGTGGAGACCTTCTTCGGAACCATTGCCCAAATATAAGTCTCAATGTGAGCCATGGGACAAGAGTTGCCCTTGAATTTGCTTATGTCGGGCATCTTGAACTTATCGGGAAGAGCGGCCATAGTACTCATGAGGATGGATGATTGATAAAGGCTTGTGTCGGAGCCTTTCCCCATGTTGAGCCCATTTAATTTTTGGTCGATGTAGGCCATGATAGAATCCACCATTTTGGGCTCATTGTACTCGGAACTTGGTTCCCCCACTTTCTTGGTGCGGGTGTTGACATAAGGACTCTTGAACAAACCCTCGGTCCATTCGGATTCATCATCATTGTTCTTGTTCTTTCCCTTGGCAAGGTTGGTGAGCTTTTCTTTCATTAGCTCCATTTCGGCCTCGTGGGCCTCCCTTTGGCTGTCGAGGTGGGATTGCCAAATGTCGTCTTTCTTTGTGCCTCTTTGTTAAGGGTGGAGACTTGCTCTTGGAGGAGTTGGACCATGGTTGAGAGCTGTTCGAGAGACATGGTGTTGCTGCTGCCGGTCATGGTTGATGTTGGAGCTGTTGGAGTGATCTCTTCACGGACTAACCGATTTGCTGAATCCCGGTAGACTTTGTAAGTACCAATTGAACCTATATTGCAGAAGAGGCCCTTGTCAGTCTTGAGTAACACTTGCGGTCCATGAAGAGGATTAGAACACACATTTGGGCACACGACTCGAACCACATAAGAAAAGACTCTTTTTTTTTTTTATAAGTCGGAGGGAATGAATCCCTTTTGGGGTTTCTAAGAAAATAATGGAATCATCACACTAGTATATAGACCATCTCGCGGTCCCATATACTCATCGGATTCCATCGCGCTTATGAATCCTACATGTATCGGGATTAAACTAAATTAATGTAGTAAAGTATACATGCGGGGAAGGATTTTTATTTTCGTCCAAAATAACCACTTTTGGGGACGGGTTTTTATTGCGTCCCTTTCAACAAGTTGGCATGTATGATTTGAAGACATTAGTTTAGGGAAATCTCGGTACATGGAAACCGACTTGAGTCACGGAGTGTTAGACCCTAACTAGAATTGTGTGGTTTGTGCTCGGCTTGAATATGAGGCTCAAAGGTCACCCCCGGCATGTAGTCTTGAACTACGCCACGGGCTGAGGTTTACCGCTTCGAAAGAGCCAAGGTCTGGTAGAGCTTGAAACTTTCTAGGACGGGCCTCGACGGGTTTGGGGTTGGACTTGTGCGACTCGATAGTGAGCAGTTCATAGGAATATGTGCATGTAGTGTGAGGTCTATCAAGTGACAATTTTTTTATTTTTTTTTTATTTTTTTATTTTTTTGAAAAGAAAGAAAAACACACAAAACACATAAGCACGTAAAATTACAACTCCCGAATCACCCGTGTGACCGGTAAATAAAACACAAAATTAAAACAGTCCGAGGGTTCAATTCTGTTCTGATGCAGGCAACTGTGCCCACACCCCATTGTTCTGCTCAGTCACTGAAACCTGTTTCTGTTCTGGAAACCAAACCAGAAGCGTGCGCCTCTGAGTGTTGATGTGGGACGCGCGCGCATGGCGCAATGCTTATGGGAGGCGCGCGCTTCTGGGGCACACCTGTCAGAATATCAGACTTTGGACTCAGGGGATTGCCCTGGTCCCATGTTCATATTGTAACCCCTGCAGAAGTGATTAGTGCAGAATAACAGAAGAAGAAGATGAAGAATATGAAGAAGTGGGCGATTCTGGTTCTTGATGCGGGATGCGCGCGCCTTAGGCTTAAAAGGCCAGACGCGCGCGCCTCCCCCATCAGGAAACAGAATGCCCAGAAAAGATGTAGATTCCGATCAGAATGCAAGTTTAACCCTCAAATAAATCCCCAGCGGAGTCGCCACTGTAGATACCCCGGGGGAACCACGGCCTTAGGCTAGAGCGCGTGGTGTTATCCTAGGATGTCTAACTTGTTTTTTAGAGTCGCCACCTATGTTTTGAGGAACATAAGAAAAACCTATAGATTGTAGCCTAAGTTTGATTACGAAAACAGAGATTCTTTGTTTTGAGGTTCGGGGGTTAGATTACGAGATGGGAAGTACCGAAACACCCATCTCGCCCAACTAAAGTTGGTCTTGCTTGATCAAAATCTACATGGATGAAAATGTTCTTTTTCTTCTTCTTTAAGTCATGAAAAGGGGGGATTTAAAATAGGATTTGGAATGTAGGATATGACTCCTTAACCAACCTCAATGAGACGAGGTGATCATTAGAGTCATGTCCCAAAATGATTTGGGTGATTGCACATTTGATTAAAATAAAAAGAGAGAGGAGATGAAGTAGAAAAGGAAGGAAAAGATGGACTTTTACCTACAACTTGAAGACCTTCAAATATTTCTTGATGAAATCCTTGGAGAACCTTTAGAAAGTGATTTTGGTATAGTTTTTGTAAGTTCAATTTTCGGTCTAAGTTTTCGATCCTTTTTCGATCCCTGAAAATGGAGGTCAAGAGAGGTTTTTATAGGTGAAAGAGGGGTGTTTTTGGTGTCAAAACTCAGTCACCAAGAAATCCTTCCCGGGCAAAATCCTGTAAATTGAGCAAGGGAGGGAATCCTGGCCAGAAATCTGTAACTGACGCCCAGAGGCGCGCGCTTCCTGCTTTGAGGGCGGGAGGCGCGCGCGCCTGGCTCCTCCTGTCGGAGGCGCGCGACTTAGAGAAGGCAATTTTGACAGAATGGACTAGAAAGTCAGCCCTGTCATTCAGTTTAGTCCCTGGACTTAACGAAGTCAGTCAGGAACTTAACGGAAGTGACAGAAACTAACGAGAAACACTTAAAATGGGGAGAAACACAAAATCAAATGTGCAATCGGGGTGAGCGGTCCAAGGGCGGGGTATCTACACCCGCACTTCAGCAAACGGTCCTCCGGGTCCCGCACTTCAGCAGACGGTCCTCTAGGCCCCGCACTTCAGCAAACGGTCCTTCGGGTCCCGCACTTCAGCAAACGGTCCTCCGGGTCCCGCACTTCAGCAAACGGTCATCCGGGTCCCGCATTCAAGCAAACGGTCCTCCAGGTTCTGCTTCCAGCAAATGGATCTCGCTATCAGCAAACACATCCCACTTCCAGCAAACGGATCTTGCTATCAGCAAACAGGTTCTGCTTCCAGCAAACAAGATCCTGCCTTCAGCAAACGGATCCCGCTATTGGCAAAGCCGCTTACACAGGGAGCGCACCTTTATCTGTCAAAGCCGCTCACACAGGGAGCGCACCTCTATCCCCTGCAATTTCAAATTCCTGCTTTTATCAAGTCTTTTCTTTTTCTCGGTGATGTCCTAGGCGGATGTCTGTCTTTCATCGGCGCGTTTGCTTCGCAATCCACGCCGCCGAGGGGCTCTGTAGACACCCCGCCTTGGACCGCTCACCCCGATTGCATACTTGATTTTGTGTTTATCCCTCTTTTAAGTGTTTTCTATTAGTTTCTGTTACTTTGGTTAAGTTCCAGACGGACTCCGTTAAGTCCTGGGACTAAACTGAATAACAGTTCTAACTTTCTAGTCCATTCTGTCAAAAATTTCTTTTCAGAGTCGCACGCCTCTGCTTCTTGAGGCCAGACGCACATGCCTTCCGCCGCCTAGGTGGGATGCGCGCGCTTCTGGGGGTGTGTCAGTTACAGATTCTGCCCAAGAATCTCTCCTTTTCTCATTATACATGATTTTTCCCGAGAAAGATTTCTCGGAGACTCCGTTTGGCTCCAAAAACTCCCCTCTTTCAACTGTAAAAACCCCTCCAATCCATCATTGGAGGGAGGACTTTGAGACCTTTTTCCTCACTTTTTTTCTAGACTTTTCCTTGGGACTTCTTCAACTAAGTATTCAACCTCTTATTCAAGGCTTTTCAAGAGGTTCTCTTTGAAGGATACTATAGGTAAATGTCTTAAACTTTCTTCTTCTTCTTCTTCTTCTTCTTCTTCTTCTTCTTCTTCTTCTTCTTCTTCTTCTTCTTCTTCTTCTTCTTCTTCTTCTTCTCCAATCAAATGTGCAATCACCCTAAAACCATTTGGGACATGACACCAATGGTCCTTTCATTACATTGAATTGGCCTAGGAGTCATCTCCCTACATTTTAAACTTTTAAACCCCTTTTTATCATTATTCAAATAGGAAGAACACATTTATCTTTAAAAGTGAATTATGAACAAACAAGACCGACTTTGCTCGGGCGAAATAGGTGTTTAAGTACTTCCCATTTCGTAACCTAACCCCCGAACCCCTCATCCCAAAGAATCTTTGTTTTCGTAAATCAAACTTAGGCTCATAAACATTAGGTTTTCTTACGTTCCTCAAAAACGTGGGTGGCGACTCTAAAACACAATTAGACATCCTAGGTAATTCACGCGCTCTAGCCAAGCCGTGGTTCCCCGGGGTATCTACAGGTGGGGATAAGTATCGCCGCCACTCAATGCAAAGGGGTGCTCATTGAGTGTCCTTTCAAATTTAGTTTCCATTTTCTTTCTCTTTCCCAATGGATAACCGAGAGGATTTTGCGGAGGCGCGGGGGCGTAGGCATACTCATAACCTCGGTTGCTTGCAGGAATATACATCGGAGGCATGCAAGGAGCTCGCGGTCCAAAAGGTCTTGGATTGTAGAAATGATACGGGTCACCCCGGAATCTTATTGGGAAATCCGGTGGGGGCAAGTTGGTGATGCCTGGTCGGGTATCCATATATGGTGTAAACAGTGACTGAGTTCCAGGGACTTGGTTGATGGTATTAAACCGAGAGAGGATACGATTGGGAAGGTGTTGTGAGTATGATGCTCGAGGCATGACAAGGGCGAACAGTGGTTTGCGGGCGTTTCGAGTAGATTGTGTTTGGGGTTTTATAGGAGGTGTCCCATAGGAGATGTTGAATTTGGGATGATGCGGAGTGAATAAGACTTGAGTGAGAGGCATGTTTTGAATGACGGTGTGTTGGGGCAAAGAAAGGGGGATCTTGGTATTTTTGTAAGATTGGGGAGGTGATGTTTGGTTGCAATTCAGAGGTTGGGTGGCTTCTACCTCTTCTTTGTGGTTGACAACTTTGGTGAAGGGCCCATCAGTTTCAAATAAAGCTGTAACATCTCTTTGTCTCGTCGGATCATCAAACGGAGTTTGCGTTCCTTTGCGGCTCTCTGTGATGACTTCTTCCTTAGCCCCGGAGGCTTCTAGAGCTTGGAGCAACTCTTCTTTCATTGGGCTATCCGTATTATCCGCGGCGTCATTTCCCAAGCTCCCATCTACTAGGGATGGCAAAAATCCCGAACCCATCCCGAACCCAAAAAGACCCGCCCCTAATGGGAAGGGTTTCGGATATGATTTTCAAAACCCGATGGGTTTGGGACGGGTTCGGGATTACCATAAACCCACCCCGTTTAACCCGAACCCGGCTAATATACATGTTTATTTATTATAATAATCTTAATATTTATTATAATTATCCATATGTCCTATTTAATTTTTCATAATGTAATATCCCTTTATATTTTATACAATATTATAACTTTATACCTTTGAAGAAAGGGTTTTTCATTAAAAAAAAGCATTTAATAATGAAAAAGTGATTTTTTCTACAAATTATATAGTAAACGGGGCGGGTTCGGGTTCTGCAACATTTGAGTAGGGGTGGGTTTGGGAAATGCCTAACCCGTCCCAAACCCACCCCATTGCCATCCCTACTATCCACTGAAGTGGTCTTTCCGAGGTACCGGGTCGGAGAAGTTGTAGTGACCGGGGAACTTTCTGACTCCACACGCACTAGGCGGCGACATGATGCTCTTTTCCACTTCATCCGAGCTACGGGGGAAGAAGAAAAGGGTAATTTAGGCTCGGGTAAACATTGGATGAGTGCTTGGGCTATGCTCGTGCTGCTGATGGGACAGGACTGTTATGCTTAGACCTATGGAGTGGGAGGTGGATGTGATTTAATGGGATCTCGAATCCATTCGAGATTCTAGCGGGGACCTATTTACAAGGTTGTAACGGACGCTTAGGTGACTAATCCTAATGGCTCAATGGGTGGTTAGGTGACTACTCCTAAGGGTTTAATGGCATCTTTGGAATCCATCGAAAGATTGATGGGTAGCTAGGAGATCTTACAAGGACTTGACGGACTCTTAGGGAACTATTCCTAAGGACTTAACGGGATCTTAATCCATCCAAAGATTGACAGGTGCCTGTGAATACCCCTTTCCGTAAATGCGGGCGACGCACGGGAAGTCTTTCTTTTATTTATCTTTTTTATGGGATTAGGATATTCAAGTTGGCATTTAACCCTATTAAGAGCCGCCACGTTGTTTTTATCGAGCTAAAACATTGAGAAAAGCTAACATAGAGGGTTCGGGGGTCAAGTTACAACAAGAGAAGAATATCAAGTTATCACTCCTATCGCCCGAGCAGTTGGACTTTCTATCATGATGAATGTGTTAGTAGTGTGTTAGTGATTGAGACCGGATCCGAAGATTTCCTACATTCCTCTCATGATGAGAAGCTCAGGTCAGCATAGTTCGCATATTATCATAATAGAGAGAAGAAATGGGATCATGCATAATGAAGGGGGAGGAGGAAGAATCATGCAAGATGATCACATCCTAGAATAATGATTATACCATTGATAAGATCAATGTGTAGTCATCATATTCATCATTGGAGAGTTACTGATCATGGGAGTAATTACCTAAAGTTTAGGGTTTAGAGGTAGTTCCTAGATCTCGTTGATCATCATCGGCTATGCATTATAAGTAGGGATTAAAAAATTAGATCTAGCATGTTCAATCTAACATAATAATAAGAATATCATGAAACATGTATGAAATAACACATAAGCATGAAGATCGCTACCCTAAAGATCGAGCATATTATGAATTCTAGTAAGAACATGAAGAACACGTTACGAATCATATGAATATAGATGTATAAACATAATGAAACTAGCATAAATCAGATCTAAACTAAGAAAACATGATAAATTCTCACCAATCTTGACAAGAACGAAGTCGAATCTCTAGCATGGATTCGCCGGACCTTCGGGATTGCTAGAAAGGCTTAGAGAGAGAGTCATGTCTGCAGTTTAGACTGTAGAACTCGAGGGAGAGAATTGTGTGTCAAAATTATGAACTACGGTCGACTATTTATAAGAAAATCTCACTGGAAGAAGTGGCCGCCCGGCCGGGACATGTGGCCGCCCAGCCGGTCCAAGGGATTGACACAATTCCCGAGGCTCTGATCAATCTGGATTCTGGAGAAGGATTAGATAACGTCTATCTTTGCAGCTTTATCCGATCAGGTTGTCAACATCTTCTTATCTGGGCTTTTCGGGAAATTCCATATAAGTCCTGCGCAGCTCATAAATACCTGGGAGGTCCCTATGAGTTCTAAAATGCCTAATAACTCATTTTCAGGTTGGGTACTAACAATAGCCCCTCGGCGACGTTTCTTGCAAGGCATGGAGGGTCGTCGATTAAGAAAAGGAACCGATCTAAAACATGAGTTCCAAATCGAGAGGGTAATGAGAAAGAAGGTGACCAAGTTGGTCGAGTGGCTGAACCTTTATCAGGCTACCTACGTATCCAAGTGGAATCAAGTCGATTGTAGTTCGAGACTTGCGGGGAAAGAAAGAAATGAGACATCGTCTTTTCGCTGAGGATATACAAATATTCGTCAAGCAATAAAGTCACGTGGACCCTACTGGGGAGAAAAGAAAAAAAAATGAAACATCATTGAGCAATAAAGTCATTGCAAATGGACTTTACAGAAATGAATCATCGTAGAACAAATAAAGTCGTTGCAGATGGACTTTACCGGGGAAGGAGATAAAAAGGAGGAAACCAAAAAGAAACGAAACATCGTTGAGCAATAAAGTTGTTGCAGATGGACTTTATAGAAACGAATCATCGTAGAACAAATAAAGTCGTTACAGATGGACTTTACTTGGGGAAAGAGGAGAGGTCATACGCACGGTTTGACAAGAAGTTTAAAGAATCGAGAACAAAAAGAGGGATGAATTCTAACTTCCCATAGCGCATACATAATTGCATAATTTCTCGGTAAGCTACGGTAATTTGAGAAGTACAGTTCCTCAGCATTGCAGAATCCAGTAATAGGTAACGCCGATTGTCTAGAGCTCGCACGTTGTTACACCTATAACTTTCTCAACATGAAGGATTTATGGATGATCCAACCTTCAATTATAATCTTTTGGGTTTACGGAGCTTCCGACCTCCAATTATAAATTGATTTAGTTATTTAAGGATTTTACGATGGTTTCCTTAATCCGCCTTCGGGTTTATGGATGTATCCGACCGCCAATCATAATTTTAGGGTTTAAGGACGCTCCCACCCATTGATTATAGATTGTTTTGGTGATTTACTAGAGTCTTCCGGACCCAATTGAAAATTTACTAGAGTCTTCCGAATCCAATTGATTAATTTTGGAAATTTACTAGAGTCTTCCGGACCCAATTGGAAATTTACTAGAGTCTTCCGGACCCAATTGATTAATTTTGGAAATTTACTAGAGTCTTTCGGACCCAATTGATTAATTTTGGAAATTTACTAGAGTCTTTCGGACCCAATTGGTTAATTTTTGGAAATTTACTAGTTAAATTTAGCTAAGGGTGCTAATCTCGAATTAAAATAAGCCGAGGGGCTAAATTGCAAAATTTCTTGCTTGGAGGAATAACTGGCCGCGTGGCGAAACCTTCTGATTGGCTGATTTTTGTATGCGGGGATTTCTTGTGGGCACGCGAGATAAAGGGCTGAGATCGTGCCACGTCGCCTGGACACACTGGCCACGCGGCTAGTTCTTTCGCTGGACAGACCCTACAAACAGCTGCCGGCTGTTGCTGTCATCTTCACCTTCTTCCTTCTTTTGTCGAGTTTTTTAGAGAGAAAAGAGATATTTTAAGATATTTGCTATATTTTAGATGGATCTTGAGTTCATTTTTGGTGCGGGGCAACAAGATGCAGGTGTGAGGCCGCAATTTGAGCAAGGTGGTGGCGCGGGACCACAATTTGAGCAAGGCGAAGGCGCGGGGTTGCATCAACAACGGGCGAGGATGGCCTCTCGAAACTTCCGTCCCGAAAAATGGCATTTCACGGTGGGACAACACTTTGACTTGTACGCGGGCACCGACAAACATTGGTCTGGCGGGAGACTGATGGAGACGAAGAAGGTAACGATCTCACTTTTTATTGCTTTTGGGTACTTTATGTCTTTTATTTCATACTTGTTGTATTACTTTTAGACTGCATTAAATTAATCGTTCGTGATTATTTAATTTTCTGAGATTGTTGATTATTTTGGGGACGGCAAGATATATGCGCAAGTAGATAAAATAAAGCATGTATGTATACTCTGATTTGTAGCACATAATTGCTACTAAGGTAACATACCTTTGCTGTGTTTACCTGCAGATGATGAAATCTCGCGGGTCCACAAGGGCGGTGGCAGAGATATGGGGGAGATTGCCGCCGGCTGGGATGGTAAAGGAGAGGATCCGGGCTCTGGGCTTCGGTCCATTTTTTGATGCAGTACGAGCTATAGAGGGGACCCAGAAGGTGATGGGTCTTATTGAGATGGTGAGGGAGTATTGGTGGGACACCACTCACACGTTCCACTTTAGTTGGGAAGAGGTGATTGTTACTCCGACCAACTTTGCTGCTATTACGGGGCTCATGTTCATGGACGTGGAGTTACCTTTTGACGAGTCATTGTCTGCGGTCCCACACCGTCAGGTGGAGCTAATTGGGATACAGCTTGGCAGGGGTGTGAAGGGGAATGGCTTTGAGGCAGGTCGCCTGAGGACCTTGGTGGATGAGGCTATCCAGGGCTTTGTTGAGGGCATCCATGATACTGACAGCCTGGTGCGGGCCATCTTGTGGTATATCTTGTCGCAGACTCTGTTCTCGAGTGCTGGGACTTTTTGTCGGTTTTCTCTGTTGGGTGCTCTAGCTGATTTGGAGCAGGCAAGCCAGGTTTCTTGGGGCGGAGCCGGGCTGGCGGAGATGTACTGGGCCCTTGATGTCTGCTCGAGTCCTTTGATTGTTTCCAGTTTGCTTTCGAGGTATGTCTCTGACTCATTCATTCCGTGTTTGTCTATTGTTTAGAATTGTATAGATTGAAGATATTGATTTTCTCCATAGGTGTGGGTCTACGCGCTATTCCACATTGCTCCCTTTGGCATGCAGGGGGTCAAGGAGGTCCCGGTTATGCGGTTCTGGGCAAAGAGCAACCGGTTGGAGGGCCGCGGTAAGGCCAGGAAGACTCTCGATCTGGGGATTTTTACTGCGAGATTGAGTGGTCCGTTGCATGAGGAGTTTCAGCTGTTTCCTTGGTCAGATCAGGTGTTGGCAGGGGTCGGCCAGGCTCAGGATTTTACTGCTTCCCGCTGCTTCTTAACGGGGTTGACTGGGGATGCCATGTATCTTAGCGAGAGAGTCTGCAGACAGCATAGCAGACATCCTATGTTGTGGGCCCCGAGTGATCCTCCGAGTGACATGCTGTATCCGGCTAGACTACGGAGGAGTGGTGATTACCGGGTGAGGACTCCGGCCCATTTGTACCAGAGTGGGGCTGATTATGAGTGGTTCGTGGTGAACGTGTTGGTGAGCCCACAGGTTTTAGCGAGGAGGCAGGTGGGTGCTTATCCGGCTAGCACGAGTAAAGGGGCTAGATATGGTATGGATATGTAGCGGTTCCCGGACAGTATTCGGATGCAGCGGGGTGGTGCCGAGGTAGATTTCGATCTGACTCCGACTGAGGCTGATGAGGTCACTGGGGCTCAGCTTCCTCCGCTTGGAGCTACGGTATGATACCTTTTGGTTTCTGTCCGGCACTCACACACTTTAGACTTGTATCTGAACTGTGCTTATCTGTCTCAGGTGACTCGGGAGGCTTATATCTGCTTTGTTCGTCGGGGCAATATTTTTTAGAGATTATTCCAGAGCTTGGCCGCTGCTTGTACTTGTCGTTAGGAGGACATGGTGTTATCGCAGCGGAGGGAGAGGTCTCCTGTGGAGGCTGCTCGTCCATCTCGTGTCCATCGGAGGTCTACGAGAGGTAGGGGCTCAGGAGCTGGTGGGTCCCATTATGTACAGCAGCGGGGTCGTGGTGATGATGATGGGAGTGATGATGAGGAAGAGGATGTTGATGTCGAGGGATTCGATTCGGACTAGACTTTTATTTCCTGTATTTTGTTAGAGAGAGGAGAGGAACAGATAGATACATATTTATGTACAATATTTATTTTGCTTTTGGTATGTAATTAATTAGTATTTTATTTACATGTTTTTTTTATTTAGTACAATGCATGAGCCCTAGGGGTAAGATGGGGATTGCACACTGTCGGGCATTTCCTTTTTATCGGACCTCTTTCTTGATTTGGGACCTTCGAAATGTCTGAAATGGGTCCATTCCAGCGTTTGTTGGGGACAGACTTGCAATCTGTCTGGAATAGCTCATGTGGCCGCATGGCCAAACATGGGGAAGGTCTGGCCGCGCGGCTAATCTCTGATCTGACACGATTTTCGTTAGATTTCTCCTTGTACGATCAGGACTTGAACTCCCTTATCTATATAATAACAGCCTGTGTAAACAGATGAGGCATACAGCAGTTTTTCTTCTTTTTACTCTAGATTTCATTCTTTCTGTGCCTTTTTGATGGATAGACAACCTAGGATTTCTGAGGAGAGATAAAACTATTTCATCAAGAGTTTGAAGATATGGGTTGGGAAGCTTTCGAGGACAACACATGCAAACTTTGATAGGAGATTCGGAATTAAGTGCCTTTGGTCCTTGTATAGGGTTAAGTCCGATGAGAACCTGATTCGTGCTGCCGTTAAGTTTTGGGACAATGAGAATCATGTCTTCAACTTTTCTTACAATGAAATCACCCCCACGTATTAAGGCTTTGTGGCTCTTTGTGGTGCGACAGTGACGGATAGGGTAGCCATGCCGCAGTACCAAGTGCCTACAGAACTTTGGGTTTCCCAACTGCTAAGGATTTCTATTGACGATGCTAGGGGTTTGCTGTTGGATGGTGGTGTCAACCTCTGTGGGCTTCCCATCAGGTTTATTAATAGCACAGTGGAATCTGACATGGCTTTGGATTGTCTGTTTGCCTCGGTATTATTTCCACCTTACGTAGGAGTAGCTACTATGGGTTGTCTTGACATGGTGGACCAGGCTCGAGCCAATCGCAGTATTATCCCTTGATTGCTTGGGGAAACTTTGCATGGTATTGGAGAGTTGGCCTCGGGAGCGGAAGATGACCAGGGGAAGTACCCGACTGTTAACCTTGTGGTTGCAAGAGAGACTTCGAGTCTTGGAGGAACCTGTTGGACCAGTGTCACCTTGGGTTTGCCAGAGTAGGCGCATAAAGCAGCGATTTGTAGGGATGGCTCATTCTGCATGGGAGACATATATGGCACAGATGGGTACGGCTCAGATCAAATGGGTGGTACCTCATTAGGGGGTTATCAGAGCACGGTGGTCTCAGAGTGGTCTCTGCATGATTCGGGTCCCTGCCTTTGGTGAAACCACTTATTACTATGCAATGTAGGTGTGCCGTCAGTATGGGATGCCTCAGATTATACCTTCATCATGGGATGAGACTTGTATCCAAGTTAATGTTAGGATGTTCTCCATGACTGCTGGGGTCGCAGTGCTTTTGGAGCGTTGTTGGTCTTATGCTCTCATGCCTAGCACTCTCTGTATACAGCGACCACGTGACATACTTCTGTCTCGAGAATACTTAGACTGGTACCAGACGACCTTGGGGAACATGGGACAGACTCTGAGAAGACTGAGACGTAGGGTAGTAATTCCTTATGTCTCGAGCAGACGCTTGAGGGAGGACGAGAATGTGCAACAGGAGGTGGAAACCGAGTTGGCTCAGCTAGCACCTACTAAGAGGAAAAGAAAGAGAGAAGGCTCAACGGGGGTGACTCAGTTGAGGAAGGACTTGTTTGTGGATCCAACTAGACGGGCTAGACGCGGACGAAGGGACAAAAAACCGAAGGAAGAAGAGGAAGAGGAGGAGTGACTTCGAGTATCCAACCACATTCATTGCAGACACATAGTTTAGATTTTAGTTTGTTTTAGTTTATTTAAATTTCAAAAATATATAAAAATCTGGTTTGAGCCCCTTAGCCCTACTTTATTTTTGAGACCGCACCAATGAAGGCTGCCTACGTTCCCATTTTACAAGTAGGGCTAAGGGGCTTAGGTCACCGTATTTCATTTCTGATTGTAGAAAGGGAAGATAGAAGAGGGGAAGTAAAGAGTAATAATAATAATTTTTATTTTTTATTTTTATTTTTTTTTTACAAGGGGGGACGGCCGTTGTAGAAGACCGTTGATGGAGAGTTCCGCTGATGGATAGAAACGTTTGATGGAGAAGGACCGTAGTGGTCAGTTGTAGTAGTGGCAGAGATTGTAAATCTTGACTGGGAGGAAGCCGTTGTCGTCCATGTATACCCACTCTTCATTCTGCTTGGTTAAGCGACCCGTCTTTATGATTAGTCGGATCTCTTCTTTCAATTCCTGACAGTCGTCTGTACTATGCCCTTCATTTTGGTGATAGGAACATCTTCTGTTTGGCTCAGAAATTTGTAGTGTCGGAGTAAGGCCAAATCCCTGCATCGGCTGTAGTTTACCGATTTTCTCTAGTCCTTCGAACATGAGGTTCAACGGTAGATCCGAGCTTGTGCAATGTTGGAAAATGATGGGGGCTTCGTTCTATGACTCGAACTTCCCGTGCGTCGGTCGTAAGGCCGGGGTATTCGCTAAGTGGCTCTTTAGTTGAGTTAGAGCCAAATCGTATTTTTGATTCCAGCCTTCTTTTGAGCAATGCTGTAATTCTTTGAGGGGCGAGTCTCCTGTCATTGTGAGGCGGCTGATGTAGTGTAGCAGACCTATGAGTTTGATCCTTTCACTTTCTTGACGAGGGGGTGACATCATGATTAATTCTCTGATCTTTTTTGGGTCAGCCTCGAACTTTTGTCCCAATCTGTAGCCTAGAGATTTTGTATGAATAGTACCGAATCTGCATTTCGACAGGTCCAGGAGAATTTTCTGACCCCTTAGAATGTTGAAGACTCTCCGCAGATCTTCGATGTGTCGACCGTAGGGTCTCTTGGAGTGTACTGCTAAATCATTTATGTAGACGTCTGTATCTATTGGCGATCTTGTTAGCACGTGGTAAGAGATACTGTAGACACCCCGCCTTGGACCTCTCACCCCGATTGCATACATAGTATTTTTATTTAACTTATTTTTATTAATTTCTGTTACTTCGGTTAAGTTCCTAACTGATTCCGTTAGTTTTGGACTAAACTGCATAACAGAATTAATTTTAGAGTCATTTCTGTCTTTCTGTCATTTTTAGAATCGCGCGCTTCCGGCACTGCTAACGGGCCGCGCGCGCCTCCCGTCCCAAAGGCGGGACTCGCGCGCTTTCCGATATGGCAGTAACGGATTGCACCTTATTTCCCTCCCTTTTCTTATTTACAAACATTTGGGGGATTCTATCGCCGTTGGAACGACAAGCTAGCCGAGATGGTTGATAGGCCTTCCAAGAAAAAACAAATGGACATCTTCTTGAAGTGTTTTAAAATGGACTACCGCACTAATCTTAGTGGGGCTTTTCACTCCGATTTTGCAAGCATGTATGATGCGGGAATTAGAGTCGACAATTTGCTCCTAGAAATGGCCGAGTCTTCCTACGAGACATGCTTCAACGATGAAGACATGGACGAATGTAGTGACATGGAAGACTACAACGACAATGGGGACTACGACAGCAATCTTCGTTTCTCTTTCTCTACTTAGAAAATAGGATTAAAAAAAAAAAAAAAAAAAAAAAAAATGAGTCAAAAGTCCTCTTTAGTGTGCATCAATGTTTTCTCTCGTCCCATGTTAAGTGTCGAGTCTTATCATCGAATAAAAAAAGTCGTTCTTGTCCTCATACACTCTTCCAAGTTGTTCAATCTAATTCTTGGCAAAATGATGAAAAGATGTCTAAACGAGTTTTGGAATGAAGGCCATCACTTGAGCGCCTAGGGGCTAAACATTGTGACGAAGGCAACATCATCAACGACGAAGACAAAGTCAAGACATCAAAGGTGAAGCAACAACCATGGAGAAAAATCAAGCAATGTTTCAAAGGGGGGATTGAAAAAAAAAAAAAAAAAAAAAATGCTCGCTAGGTTGAACTCTTCAAATCAGCCTAGGCAAAAGTTAGAGCACAAAAAAAAAAAAAAAAAAAAAAAAAAAAAAATCCCCCTCAATCAAAGAAGTTCACATCAAGATCAACATCATTCCATCCACCAAAGGAGGACGAAGCTACACGACGAAGCAACAATTCCATCACGAAGAATGGATAATTCAC
The DNA here is from genome assembly GCA_026119855.1 of Campanula takesimana. Lineage (NCBI taxonomy): Eukaryota > Viridiplantae > Streptophyta > Magnoliopsida > Asterales > Campanulaceae > Campanula > Campanula takesimana. The sequence continues at coordinate 179,193 of JAOWBW010001372.1, read as the reverse complement.
AAGAACTACGGTGACCTGAGCCTCTACACTGGAGGAACGTAGGCAACCTGCGGGTCCGGTCTCATGCAAGAAAGAAGATATGTTTAGCCCTAGCGCGTTATGGTGATGGGCCTTCATCTCGAACTTGTCAAGACATCTTTGTACGAGTCATTTGCCAATAAATTAATCACCAAAAAGATTGAACAACTTTCTTAGATTTGGAATCATTTCGCGCTCCTTGTCGAGTCTAGGGACTTCTATTCTTTCTGCATACTCCCAATTTCTTGCAATCAAATTGGGGCTTTCCTTCTCTTCTCTCTTAATGACTTACTTGCCTTCGCGAGTCATTCAATTCAATAAAAAATACATGTCAATACTAGGGACACTTCCCTAGTCAAGTCAATGTCACTCATCATTAGTCACAAAAGGTCTCCACCGCAAAATCACATGTCTTATCTCCTCAGCTAGAGTCAATGCACACTTCCTCATCAACTGAGTCAAAAAAAAAAAAAAAAAAAAAAAAATTATGAAAACGCAAAAGAGATGCCCGCTAGATTGAAAACCCGAAAGGGCGGTCTAGGCAAAAAACAGGGTGCGTCATAAAAAAAATGAGAGAGTGAGAGAGAGAAGGGAAAGAGAAATGGAGATCCCCGGCCTCTAAAGAAGACAAGTTCTACATTGAATCTCCTCAGCAAGTCAATTCCCCACCGAGTCAACTTTGGGATTGCAAAAGGCTCGACAAGATATAGCACCATCAAAGGTTGTTTTGGGTTATTGGCATCATTCTCCAGCAGTGTGCATTTTTGGGTTCATGAAAAAAAGGCCCGTGGTAGTCAAGACCCATCCGAGAACGAGCCCATCATAAAAGGGCACGAGGTTGCACAAATAATCCCTAGCTAGTCAATTGGCTTGGGCAACAAATAGCAACAACATGTGTCTCAGTTTTCAAGGCTTCTTCAAGTATGTGCTTCTAAAGTACGCCGAAAGGCTCCCGAGAAATGGAGTAGCTCTTGCCATATCCTCTCATGTTTGTTCCCTCGCACGAGGATGAGTCACTCTTGCTTTGCTCAACAAATGGTGACGCCCTAGGGGCTATGTGACTCTAGGACAAGGGATTCTTTTGCTTCATTTGGCAATCAATACGCCCTAGGGGCTATGCTCAAGAAAGATGTGTGAGCTATCCTCAAAGTCTCCCAAAAGGGATGTCAAAAAGCCCTCTTGTCACGTGTGCCCGTGCTCGTTCCCCCAATCAAATATGGACCTTTCTCGCAATCAATGATGACACTCTAGGGGCTACGGTCGAGTCTTAAAGGCTCCCTCGGCAAAGAGCAATTAACTCCCCAGCAGTATCCCCAGCCAAGTCATGTGCAACATTAGAAGCTTCCTCAATTCGGCACCGAAGGTGTCAACGGGCTTCGCAATCTACAATCTTTTGGGCTACGGCATTACAGTAATTCAAGCAAAGGGCAGTATTAGGGCTTCGCGACCGACAGTCTTTTGGGCAACAATACTCGAGCAAGTGCAATGTGGAGTAGTCTTATGGCTCCATGAGAACAATCAAGATTCAAGGGTCTCTCAACACTTCAAAGGCCTCTTGGTTTTAAATGAAGACTCCGATGTTAAGAATGAAGTTGATGATTTTTGTTAGAACTTTCAACGAGATCATGAAGAAAGTCTTAGAGAAAAGGAAAAAGATTCAATATGCTAAACTCTAATCAAAACAGGGTTATAGCGGGAAATGCCACGGCCAATCCCATTGTTTCTGCAATTCAGCACCCCCTTCTCCAAGATCAAAAGCACAAGGTGCAGCTCAGATAAAGTTGGGCCACAGCACTGGTTGCATCCAAAGATCCGTCTTTAGTTCAACTCAAGAAGAGTCAAGCAAGCATACTCATTTGGGACTTTATCACACCAAGACCTTATCCTCCGCGACCTCGACGGCACCGCAAGACATTACTGCATCCTTTGACATAAACCCTCCGCCATTTGGGTATCAACCACAATGAGGCCATTCATCTCCCCAGTAAGAGCGAGAAGGGGATCTCTATCAAAAATTCTACCCGACGGTACATCCGCTCTCAATGCCGAGCCAATCACAAGATAATTTGGGGCTTTACATTCCACCATCTTGAAGCTCACAAACAAAAAGTCCATGACATTTGGGGCTTAGAAATCTCTCGAAGCTTGGCATCAACGACCTCCTCTTAGGGCTTGCTCACTACAACAACAAAGGGCGATTTACTCGAATGGGCCAAAAGCTGATTTATCTTGGAGCTATGCAAGTCCCTCAAAATTTGGCATCAAAGGCATTCTAGGGGCTTTACAATCAGCAACCCCTCATCTCGGCATCAAAAGCCTTTTGAAGCCCCATAATCGACAAATCTCTTGGGGCTAGACATCAATCTTCGTTGGGCACACCGGCGACAACAGAATTCAAGCGAGGCAATCCGGACTTCGACTGAACATGACTTGATCTTGGGTTGGCTTCACAAGCACACAATGGTTAAAATGGTTCACCCACGAACTAAAAAAAATAAATCTTTTCCTCACATGTGTGCATATTCTTTCCTTTCTAATCTAAAAAAAAAAAAAAAAAAAAAGAGATTTTTCTTTTTCTTTCTCCTTCTATGTGCAAAAGTATGTGCTTTACTTTGCTTTGCTCCTAGCTTCTCCTCCAGCATTCTCCATCATCCTTGAACTACGCTGGTCTGATTCCCTTAAAGGGATACGTTGGAAGCCTTTGGCACGACCAACCCATCATCCAGAGTACCATCTCGCCAACCCATCATCAAGAGCATTCTCTCATCAACATCCAAAGAATGGACATTCCCCTCATAAGGGTCCATGCCTTGTTCAAGGTTTTGACGTCAGTAATGGCATCATCACCCTTATTCTCAATCAAAGGAAATGCTTCATGAATAGAAGATGGAGTGATGGAGATAGGGACACCAGCGATAGTAGAATTAATGGAGACAAAGGTAGACGGATCATTTGGGGCAGTGATGACTGAGGTGTTGGAGAAGAACTCTTGCACTTGACCCAAAAATATGAACTCAACACCAGTTGGAGTGATGAAAGAGTCCAGAAGAGAACCAATCAAAATATTTCTCAAGAAATCACCGTCAGTTGAGTCGTTGAAGAACAGAGAGTCAATGTAGCCTCCATAGATATCCTTCTCGTTGCTTGAGATTATCTGCAAAATCACTCAAGAAATCTCACAAGTTAGAAATCAATTAATTCAAACTAAATGTTGAGGAACAAATGTAAATCATCAAATGGTTACCAGAGATTAGAGTAAGATCTTTGTAGACTGGTAGGAGATAATGATGAACACAAGCAACAAGGAGAGTTCAGGTGAGTGAAGAGCGAAAAGAATAAGAAGAGGTTTAAGTGAATATTTTATATGTTATGGAAGAAAGAGAATAAGAAGGGTTTGCATGGGGAGAAGAGAAATAATGAGGAGTTTAACTGTAGCGAATAACTCGGAGAACGTGCGCACACAATGAATTTAATGCGTGAACCGGACGGTTGAAATTAGACGGTTAAACTTAGGAGAAAGAAGGGGTAAAGACGGAAACCATAATATGGTAAGTATAAAGTTACCTTTCTGATTTATCACAAGGATTTGGGATAATTCTTCGACACGATTTGGGTAAGCGGTGCACACACGTGTCAGAGAGGTGGTGTGACCGATTATACCTTTGATTTGACATAGCTTACGTCATGTGTCAGAGAATCCTTATCCGTTAAGAATGAGATCTACCGATGAGTTTGAATTTTGACAAATCGGTAAGACATAAAGTCGGCAAGATGTTGTTGGTCGGCATGTTGCTTTTGGTCGGCAATACTTTTGGTCGGCAAATTATTGTGCTTTGCTGATTTGATCGGCAGACTAATACAAATAGTAAAGTCAGCATCAATCATACCTAGTTCACCTCTGAGGAATTCAAATCTTTTCTGATCTAAGGGTTTGGTTAGTATGTCTGTTCTTTGGAAATCGGTATGAACTTTGAGCGGCACAACATTTCCCTTTTCTACATGTTCCTTTAGAAAGTGGTATTTGATGTCTATGTGATTGGTTTTGGAGTGTATGACCGGATTGTTAGATACTGAGATAGCAGATTGATTGTCACAGTAAATGGGACAAACTTGAGATGGAACTTCATAGTCAACCAGCTGCTGCCTCATCCAAAGGATCTGTGAACAGCAACTTTCGGCAACTATGTACTCAGCTTCAGTAGTTGAAGTGGAAATTGATGCCTGCTTTTTACAAGACCAAGACACCAACCGATCACCAAGAAATTGGCATGTTTCACTTGTACTTTTTTTGGTCACCCTACAAGCTGCAAAGTCTGCATCTGAATAACCTATTAGATTAAAAGATGAATCTCTATCATACCATAATCCAAGGTTAGCAGAACCACATAAATATTTAATAATGCATTTTACAGCCTACAGATGGGATTCCCTAGGGTCAACTTGAAACCTAGCACAAACACAAACAGCAAACATGATATCTGGCCTACTTGCAGTTAGATAGAGGAGTGAGCCAATCATACCTCGGTAGACAGTCATATCTACTTTTTTACCAGACTCATCCTTATCTAAATGAATGTTAGTGCCCATTGGTGTGCTTTGAGAATGAGCATTGTCAAAGCCAAACTTCTTGATAAGTTCTTTTGCATACTTGGCTTGACTGATGAATATTCCTTCATTGGTTTGCTTGAGTTGAATTCCAAGGAAATATGTTAATTCACCCATCATGCTCATCTCGAACTTGCTCTGCATTAGATTCTCAAATCTATTGCAAAGTGATTCATTAGTAGAACCAAAAATAATATCATCGACATATATTTGAACAAACAATGAATGACCCTTATGCTTGGCAACAAATAAAGTAGTATCGATTTTACCTCGAGTGAAACCTAAGCCATCACTAAGTAAGTTCATACCATGCCCCTGGAGCCTTCTTCAATCCATAGAGAGCTTTCTTCAATAGGTAGACATGATTAGGCTTCTTAGAGTCCTCAAAACCAGGTGGTTGTTCAACATAAACAAGTTCTTGGAGTTCTCCATTCAAGAAGGCACTTTTCACGTCCATTTGATATAGTTTGAATTCTTTGAAGGCAACATAGGCTAAGAAAAGTCTTATAGCTTCCAATCTTGCAACAGGAGCAAATTTCTCGTCATAGTCAATCCCTTCTTCTTGTCGGTAGCCTTTTGCAACTAACCTTGCTTTGTTTCTAGTGATATTCCCAGCTTCATCCAACTTGTTCCTGTAGACCCACTTTATACCAATAACTTGTTGAGAAGTTGGTCTTGGCACAAGTTCCCATACATTACATCTTTCAAAATGATTCAGTTCCTCTTGCATGGCTTCAACCCAACCAGGATCGGCAAGAGCTTCTTCAGTCTTCTTTGGTTCTATGTTGGAAACCATAGCAGATGAGAAGAGACTTTCATCAAATGCCTTGCTCAGGTTCCTTGTTAGTCTGGTACCAAAGACATCACCAATCACATTTTCTAATGGATGATCACGAACTGCTCTAACTTCTCTCGGCACATCATGTCTTACTAATTCTTGTTGTAAAGATTCTAGAGGAGGATCAAGATCAGCAGATGGTGGAGGAGAATAGGAGTTTTGAGTGAGAGGAGGATGAGAACTTTAAGGGTGAGGTCTTATAACAGAAATTGGTTGAGGGATAGATCTGTCTTCAGGATGATCAGCAGAGTTTGCATCGGCAATTGGATTATAAAAGTTATCAGTATGATCATGATCTGCCGATGATGGGAAATATTGATTATCTGCTGGTTCTACTACTGAGATGACTGGATAAGCAGCTGGTACTTGACCTACAGGGTTAGAATTACTGGATTCACCTATCTCATGAGCATTAGAGGCATTAGTACTATTTGGAGCCTTGTCAGACTCTAACAAATCAAATTTATCAAAGGTTAGATGAATAGATTCAACAATTTTCAAAAGTTTCTTTTTGAAAACTCGAAAGGCCTTACTGTGTGTTAGCGTGTCCAACAAAGATTCCTTCATCAGCTTTCTCATCAAATTTACCTCTGTGCTCCTTACCATTGTAAAGCACGTAACATTTGCAGCCGAATATTTTGAAAAAGCCAAGGTTGGGATTCTGCCTCTCCAGAGTTCATAAGGAGTCTTGTTGTGGAATTTATTGATTAGAGATCTGTTCTGAGTGAAGCAGGCAGTATTAATGGCTTCAGCCCAAAAGTATTTCGGCAGCCTTGCTTCAGCAATCATGGTTTTACCAGCTTCTATAAGAGTCCTGTTCTTTCTCTCAACGACACCATTTTGTTGTGGTGTACCGGTAGCTGAGAAGTTGTAGTCTATACCATGGTCATCACAGTACTGAGCAATACCATTGTTCTTGAATTCAGTGCCATTGTCTGATCTCATACTGATGATATCGCTTTCTTTCTGGGTCTGTAGTAGTCTGAATAACTTGGTAGCAACAGCATAGGTGTCATCTTTGTGACTAAAAGTTTCCACCCAAGTATATCTAGATAAATCATCTACTACAACCAAGGTGTATCTACTTCCCCTAATACTTGCTGTAGTTATGGGGCCAAATAGATCCATATGTAGCAATTGTAGGCACTTAGAAGTTGACATGCAGGGCTTGCTTCGGAAGGATGATTTATGTTGTTTTCCAAGCTGGCAGGCCTTGCATTTCTTTGCTTGATCAGCAGACACTTGAGGCAGACCGGTAACTAGATTTGAACCGGCAAGCTTAGATAGATATTTGAAGTTCAAGTGACTGAGTCTCTTGTGCCATAGCCATGACTTCTCACTGATGCTCTTAGCTACAAAACAAACATTAGCAACACCAGTAATAGCTCTTAAGTCTACTGCATAAATGTTACCTTTGCGTTTGCCATGAGTTCTCACTGATGTTCTTAGCTACAAAACAAACATTAGCAACACCAGTAATAGCTCTTAAGTCTACTGCATAAATGTTACCTTTGCTAAGAAAAGTCTTATAGCTTCCAATCTTGCAACAGGAGCAAATGTCTCGTCGTAGTGAATCCCTTCTTCTTGTCGGTAGCCTTTTGCAACTAACCTTGCTTTGTTTCTAGTGATATTCCCACCTTCATCCAACTTGTTCCTGTAGACCCACTTTGTACCAATAACTTGTTGAGAAGTTGGTCTTAGCACAAGTTCCCATACACTACATCTTTAAAACTGATTCAGTTCCTCTTGCATGGCTTCAACCCAACCAGGATCGGCAAGAGCTTCTTCAGTCTTCTTTGGTTCTATGTTGGATACCATAGGAGATGAGAAGAGACTTTCATCAAATGCCTTGCTCAGGTTCCTTGTTAGTCTGGGACCCAAGACATCACCAATCACATTTTCTAATGGATGATCACGAACTGCTCTAACTTCTCTCGGCACATCATGTCTTACTGATTCTTGTTGTAAAGATTCTAGAGGAGGATCAAGATCAGCAGATGGTGGAGGAGAAGAGGAGTTTTGAGTAAGAGGAGGATAAGAACTTTAAGGGTTAGGTCTTATAACAGAAATTGATTGAGGGATAGATCTGTCTTCAGGCTGATCAGCAGAGTTTGCATCGGCAAATGGATTATGAAAGTTATCAGTATGATCATGATCTGCCGATGATGGGAAATATTGATTATCTGCTGGTTGTAGTACTGAGATGACTGGATCAGCAGCTGGTACTTGACCTGCAGGGTTAGAATTACTGGATTCACATGTCTTATGAGCACTAGAGGCATTAGTACTATTTAGAGCCTTGTCAGACTCTAACAAATCAAATTTATCAAAGGTTACATGAACAGATTCAACAATTTTCAAAAGTTTCTTGTTGAAAACTCGAAAGGCCTTACTGTGTTTAGCATATCCAACAAAGAATCCTTCAGTAGGCTTCTCATCAAATTTACCTCTGTGCTCCTTACCGTTGAAAATCACGTAACATTTGCAGCTGAATATTTTGAAGAAGCCAATGTTAGGAATTCTGCCTCTCTAGAGTTCATAAGGAGTCTTGTTGTGGAATTTGTTGATTAGAGATCTGTTCTGAGTGAAACAGGCAGTATTAATGGCTTCAGCCCAAAAGTATTTCGGCAGCCTTGCTTCAGCAATCATGGTTTTACCAGCTTCTATAAGAGTCCTGTTCTTTCTCTCAACGACACCATTTTATTGTGGTGTACCGGTAGCTGAGAAGTTGTGGTCTATACCATGGTCATCACAGTACTGAGCAATACCATTGTTCTTGAATTCAGTGCCATTGTCTGATCTCATACTGATGATATCGCTTTCTTTTTGGGTCTGTAGTAGTCTGAATAACTTGGTAGCAACAGCATAGGTGTCATCTTTGTGACTGAAAGTTTCCACCCAAGTATATCTAGAGAAATCATCTACTACAACCAAGGTGTATCTACTTCCCCCAATACTTGCAGTAGTTATGGGGCCAAATAGATCCATATGTAGCAATTGTAGGCACTTAGAAGTTGACATGCAGGGCTTGCTTTGGAAGGATGATTTATGTTGTTTTCCAAGCTGGCAGGCCTTGCATTTCTTTGCTTGATCATTAGACACTTGAGGCAGACCGGTAACTAGATTTGAACCGGCAAGATTAGATAGATATTTAAAGTTCAAGTGACTGATTCTCTTGTGCCATAGCCATGAGTTCTCACTGATGTTCTTAGCTACAAAACAAACATTAGCAACACCAGTAATAGCTCTTAAGTCTACTGCATAAGTGTTACCTTTGCGTTTGGCAGTGAGACGGGTTTCGTTGGAAGCAATGTCTTTCACATAGCAACTGGAAGTAGTAAATACAAATTGCATTCCTTTATCATAGAATTGTGTTATTGATAGAAGGTTGTGTTTCAGACCATCCACTAGAGAGACCTTCTGTATAGTAACTGCACCTCTCTTGATGGTACCAATACCGATGATTTTTCCTTTTGCATTATCACTGAAAACTACTGGGGGACCTGATGCTTCTGAAATATCGGCAAGTAGATCTGCAAATCCTGTCATGTGCCTTGAGCAACCACTATCTAGAATCTACAAATCCTTGCTTGCACCTGTTGAGGCCATGAAGTATTCCTGAAATAAAACAGTATGCTTATGGTCCCCCTTATTCTTGGGTCCGAGGGTTAGTTCCTCTTTGGCAACCACATCTGGCCACCACTAGAGGATGCAACTTCAGTGGGTCCAGATAGGTGCTTCAAGAGGCATTCATGAGCCTTGTGACCAAAATCAGAACAATTAGAACATCTCACTTGACTGATAGGCTGTGGAGTCGGTAGAACATCATTCTGTTTAGTCAGTGCATCGGAAGAACTCGAGAATTGGGTAGGCACAAACTTAGTAGGTTTGAAGGTGCTAGTGTTGCCTTTTTTCCCATTCTGTTTACCTTTGGCAGTTACCTTTTTAGGTACTTGTCCATCGGCAGCAGAGGTGGTTAGACCGGCAGCACTTGCTCTGTCGATGTATTTACCAAGAATACCGTTATCGGCAGACTCAGTATCAGCAACCTTAACATATCTTTGTTTGTGCTTATCATTCCTTTTGTTCTGGTTCTTAGGATACTTCATAGCCACGGCACTGTATATTGGCTTAGCATCCTTATGCACTGAGTTAACAGGACTACATTCAAATTTCTCATCCTTTTTGTTGGTCCCAAAGGGCAACAAGGGTATGAAAAATAGCTAGAGGGGGGGTGAATAGCTGTTTTAAAATTCTTTTCGTACCCTTGAAAAACTCAATTGCAAATGCGCACTTTATCAAGTAAGCGTTATGAAATGCGCCTAAGTGAGTGAGTGAAATGCACAGCGGAATTTAGTAATGAAAATAGGCGCAAAGTGTGATAAAGGGGCGCACACACAGTCTAAGTATTTTGGCTCAAAGTGGTTGAAATAAGGAACTAAGGCAAGTGATATAACAACACAACACAATTCAGTTCAATCAATCTACAATGAGTAAACAAGCAAATAGTGAGTGAAAATAATAACTTGAAAGAAATGACAAGATAATAACACAAGCTATTTGGAGAGGTTCGATCAATGAAAGATCTACGTCCTCTACCAAGATGGTTAGTCTTGGATTTCTAATGGAGATCTTATATAATGAGAGAGTGTTACAAATTACAATGTTTGAGCTTATACACTAACTCAAGATCTATTACTATGAAAGAACAAATCCAAAACAATAACCGGTGTATCTCTTAAAGAAGAATCTAAATGATTAATCTTAAAGAGGTGCGTGTGTGTTTTTAGTATCAAGGCTCTTTAGATCTTTGAGATGAAGAGCACAAGAAACTAAAGTGTTAAGGCTTGAAGATCTGGGCTAAGGATGAAGGTATGAAGATGTTCTTGAGAAATCTGGAAAAACGAAGGCAATCTTCAAATCTTCAACAAATGCTTTGAGAGAGAAATTCTTGAAATTCTAAGCAAAACTCAGCAACTTCAAAATGTTGAAGTTATGGGGTATTTATAGTGAACTTCAAAAAACTAGCCGTTGGAAATCCTTGTGGATAAGATGAGCTGTCGCTCGTTGATTGGAGCATGCATATATTATGGCCATTTTGACACTCAACATAAAAGTGACCGTTATGGACACGTGTCAATAGATTAGGCGCATATGCATCTTTTAACCACCGTGGATTATTGGTGTAATTTGAATTCTCTTCAAGTCTTCGAGTCTTCAATAAATCACTGAGTGTTGAATAAACACGTTGAGGAGCATTGAGCCAAGAGGCGCATTGAGCCAAGAGGCGCACAGAAGCGTGCGCTTAAATCAAGGGGGCGCAGAGGCGCGAAACATAGCTTATGAAGAAATCCTTATGCGCGCGCTCTAAATGGCGCATGGCGCAAATGTAGAAGGCGCGTGGCGCAGGAGGCGCATAAGCGCGGTTCAAACTCACTGAGTGATTTTTCTTGAAACTTGATCTTCTTGCCCTATTTCTAAGCCTATTCTATAACAATGGACAACTTAAAAAATGAAGTATAAATACTTCTTACATGTGGGTCTAAAGTCCATAAAATAAAACTTAGGTGATGGATCAATCAAATCTAATAAATTCTATTATATTAAAACTGAGATATGTGTGGGCATACCCAACAATCTCCCCCTATTTGATTGATGCCATTACCTACTATATCAAGGACAAACATTATACTTGATAAAAACATGTCCAAATGAATGAAATTGGTAATTCATGTCTCAAGTTAATGCACACACTAGTCCAAAATATAGATTTCTAATCTATTCCAATAAGAATAAAGAATTACATATGGAAAGATAGAAACAACAGTTTAACACATTCAAGATGATATATGATTTTTAGTTTTGAAGTGTGTTTAAACCAAGTTTAAACTTAATGCATGAAAGTATGAAACAATTCAATATGATGCATATGAATTTAAACAATATTCATTGTTCTACAAACAAGGAGTTTGAGTGAACAAGGTTTGATAATAAGTGATGCATTGTTCTCATTAAAACTTGGGGTGTAAGAGTTACAAATTACAAGTTTTGAATAGAACAAAAGCAAAAGGTGCTAAAACAAGTAAGCACAAAATCACTATCACAAAAGAGATGATTCTATTACAAAAAGGTTCTAATAACTTACAATCAAAAAATAGAAACTAAGGGTTGGGAGGCGCATCATCTTCCTTCAATCCTTCAACGATCTCTGAAACAGAACGCTGAATTTGTTTTGCGAGCTGATGACTACGGTTCGCTAACCCTTGAGTGTCAGTGACACTGGAGTGAGTGGCAGTGATACCGTCTCTAATGTAACTCAAGTGATTCACATTGATGTTTTGGTATTCATCAATGGAACGCTGAGTGATTTGCTGCTGCTGAGAAATATTTTCTTCCAAGATTTGAATGTGAGCTTCAATGGCATTTTGAGCCGTGATAATGTCGGAAGAAATATGTTCGGCGCGTCTGTCAGAGCTTGAGTGAGCAGCAGTGAAATGAGTGACGACCAATTCTTTCAGGACATCCAACTTAGATACTAGCACGTTCATGTTGGATTGAGACGCAGCAGACTGAGGTATGAAAGTAGGCGCAGAAGCGGTGGTTTGCGCCTGATCAGTATGAGGTTGAACCTGAGTCTGCACCGGAGGAGGAGAAGGAGCAGAAAGTTTGTCCTTGAGAGAGTTCATCTCCCCCTTTGTCACGACCCGAAATATAGGCTCTATTTTATTAGTAATTAAATGATTTTTATTTAATTATTTGCTTATTTATTTATTTAAATTATTATTTACTTAAATAATTATGTGTACATTTTATGTGTTATAATAATTGTGCCTAGCATTTTATTCGAGTTATTTGGGCTAGTGTGGAAGTGTCGAGTCTTAATTGTTAGTCGGGAGTGTAATATTTGTGTGTTAGTATGGGGAGGGGGTCTAGTTGTAACATTTCAAAATGATTTCCCCCTACTCCCTTACCTCCCCTCACCTTCTCCCTCACTCTCTTCCTCCCATTCCCAGACAACTCTCTCTCTCTCTCCAAGGTAAGCATTTTTCTTCTCTTTACTTCTCTCTTCATTTTCTCCATCTTCCTCTCATCTTCTCTCATTTCTTAAAACATGAACATTGTTTAGATCGTCGTTAGGATCGCGTAGACTCAAAAAGAATCGAATTCCGTCGACTTTCATTATTTTCAAGTAAGTTACTTTTCCCCCATTTTAATGCTAAAATGTTCATATCGTGTTCATATAATGCTTTTGTTGTTATATTGGAAGTTTGGATGAGTTTCCAACTTATTTGGAATTTATTTGGGTTTTTGGTCAAAAAGGGTGATTTATGAATGTTGGGGTTTGATTCTTGATTTTGGGTTGTTAAATGTTGTTGTATGAGTCCTCTTTAGGCTTATGAGTTGTTTTGGTACATTTATATACCAGTTTGAATGTTTGATTTTGGTTAAAATGTGTTTGGGTTTGAAAAATGGAAGAACCCATGTTGTTCTTCCCGATTTCTGGCAATTCCGGCTTATTGGGCGACCGCCCAAAATGGTATGGGCGACCGCGCATCTTTCTGAAAGCTTTTGTTCTTGTTTTATGACTTTTTGGGCGACCGCACATCCTCCTTTGGGCGGCCGCACAGTCCTCTGAAAAGTTACATTTGTTAATTTTATGTGATTGAAGAACGCGTTTTGATCCAAATCTTGGGTGTCCTCCTAGTTGACCTTAGTGAACATTATAGTACACTCTAGTGATAGAATTGAGTCCTTTGTGATCAAGTTTGTGTTTGAAATTAATTAAGTGTTAATTGTCATCGTTGGAACCCTTTAGTGATTCGATTTGACTCCTTCGTGGATAAATACGATATGGAATTTGTTTAAGTATTGTTTTGGGAATGTGGTTCGTCCTTGATGGGTTGTTTGTATTGGTTTACCTTTGTGGTGATTTATTTGGATTGGTTCCCTACTTTGGAACCTTAAGTTGTTTAATTAAGCTAGTATTCATTACTTAGCATTTAATTGGAAGCCCAGCTGGCATTGTGTGTGTGTTTCGGGCGATGCGAAATGTTATGATGGCACAAGCCAAGTCCATCATGATGTTGACCATTGTTTTGCCCAATTATTACCCTCCTCCAGATTGGCCTTGGATGTGAGAAGAGCTAGCTCCTTTGTGTGCATTTTAGCTTATTGGAGCATGACTTTGTGGCATGTCTCCCGTCCCTTGTGACACTTCTTTGGTTATTGGTTCCGGTACCGGGGTTTTCTCTCGGCTTTCATGCTATGATGAAGATGTTGATTGTTGATTATTGAAGCGGCGCAGCGATCCTTTATTTGGATGTTCCGGTTTGGAAAACCTTGGCTATATCCTTTGTTATGTGTTTATTTCCGCTGCTATCTGATATATGATAATTGCTATGTGCTATGTGATAATTATTATTGCTTATTGCTTATAGTATATTGCATCATAGCATGTCATGTAGTTGCATTAGTAACTTATTGAGATTTATCTCACCCCTTTCCTTCATCTTTGTTTTTCTTAACCCCCCCCCCAGGTGCTAAGGATTAGTCTCGCTGATCACGAGAAAAGAGGACGTCGAGTGTGGATCCGTTCTTTTGGGAAGGTTGATATAGGTGGTTCCCATTATGTAAATGTGAACCTTTGGGGTAGTTATACCAAACAATGACGTCACTAAGAATGTGTATATTTGTATTTTGTAGCATAAACTTGTGGAAGTTTATGATAAGTTGTATTTGGTTTTTATCAAACTTGGTTTTGTAAAACTTTGGATCATTACCTTTGGTATTAAATGGAATTTTTAACCTTGGTATTTCGTAGTTTTGGTTTCAGAGTCGACGTCCAGCTCGCGGTCCCGGGGCCCGGGGGGGCCGGGGCGCGACAGTTGGTATCAGAGCTATGGCCATTAGCTCTGTGTATAAGTCTAGGTGGATTAGTATGACCTAGGTGGGTAGTAGTGTGCGGAGTGATTAACGGTTGATGTCTTATGCAGGTAATTGTTCTCAATGTCTGGAAGAAGAAACAGAGGAGGTGCTAGTGGGGCACAGAATCAGAATGATACAAGGGAAGAAGCACGTGCCATGTTTCAAGGCATGTTCGAGGCGGCCATGAAGGCCATACATGATCAAGGTCCGAGAGTAGAGAAAGCACCACCCCGTTATGGATTGGAGCAATTTCTGAAGTTGAAACCGGTTGAATTCAATGGGGAGCCCGATGTTCGGAAAGCCGAGTTGTGGATTGAGTCTATGGAGAAGATTTATGATGTGTTTGGGTGTTCGGATGAGGACAAGGTCCGGTTCGCGGCTTACAAGCTTGTGGGAGCCGCCGAGCATTGGTGGAAAGGTGTTAAAGCTACTTGGGATGATACTCGCACGGTGTATGCGTGGGAGTTGTTCGTTCGCAAATTCAAGGAGCATTTCATTCCGGTTGTTGATCAAAACAGAAAGGAGATCGAGCTACTCAACTTGGAGCAAGGTGTGTTGTCTATAGCACAATACTCGGCTAAGTTCATAGAATTAGCCCGATATTGCGACTATTTGGTGAGGACCGAGGAACAAAAGGCTATGAGATTTATTCGGGGATTGAAGACCTCCATCCGTACTCAACTAATTGCTCAACGGATTGTGACTTTCCAAGATGCGGTGGACCGAGCCTATTTGATAGAGCAAGATATTGGGGAGCATAAAAGGAAGACCGAGGTAGCTAACCCGAGTAAGCAAGGAGCTCAAGGCAAGCCACAACACCGTTCCGATAACCGAGGTAACTTTGGGGGACAATCTCAGTCCCGAGGACAACCGATCCTAAGGAACCCGGGTACCACTTCCGGGAATCAAGGGAGCCAAATTAGGAGGCTTTGTTCGTATTGTCAAAAGGAAGGTCATTCTGAAGACCGTTGTTGGAAGAAACAAGGAAGGTGCACCAATTGTGGTCAAATGGGGCATTTCGCAAGAGATTGTACTAGAGGCAAGGGACAAGCATCCGGTTCAGGAGTTGGTACTAATCAGGGTCAGAAAAGGGATGCTAATGGGAAACCCAAAGTCCAAGGAAGAGTATTTGCCATGAATCAACAACAAGCGACCGATGATCCATCCGTTATTGGAGGTATTGTTTCTGTGTCTAATGTGAGCGCACGAGCGTTAGTAGATCCAGGATCATCTCATTCATACATTTCTGTGCAATTTGCTTCCATGTTAAATGCTGCATTTGAGTCTTTACCATACGTGCTAGAGGTGTCGACCCCTATAGGAGAATGCTTGATTTCCGATCGAGTCTTTCGTGCTTGTGATGTGGTTATTTGTGGTCGTGTCCTTTGTGCGGATTTGGTGGTTCTTCCTATCCAAGACTTTGATGTCATTTTGGGTATGGATTGGTTGAGCAAGTTTCATGCGTCCGTTGATTGCCGTACGAAAATTGTTACTTTTTCTATTCCCGATGTGCCTAAGTTTGTGTTTGAGGCTTGTCCTCTGAGTAGAAAGGTTCGCCTAATTTCTTTTATGAAAGCGAGAAAATTGTTGCATAGTGGTTGTGAGGGGTATTTGGCTAGTGTTCTTGATACTAGGAAAGAATCCCCTAGTTTTGATAGTGTTCGGGTAGTCCGGGAATTTCCCGATGTTTTCTCTACCGAGTATGATATGCCTCCCGATCGTGAGATTGAGTTTTGTATAGATCTTTTGCCGGGTACGGCTCCGATTTCGAAAGCGCCTTATAGGTTAGCTCCCGCAGAGTTGAAAGAATTAAAGGTTCAGTTGCAAGAGTTGCTTGATCGAGGGTTTATCCGCCCTAGTGTTTCCCCGTGGGGGGCGCCGGTTTTGTTTGTGCGGAAGAAAGACGGTTCCTTGAGATTGTGTATCGATTACCGGAAGTTAAATCAGGTTACGGTGAAGAACAAGTATCCTCTACCGCATATTGATGATTTATTTGATCAGCTTCAAGGGTCCGTTGTTTTCTCTAAGCTTGATTTGAGGAGTGGGTACCATCAGTTGAAGGTTCGATCGGAGGACATTCCGAAGACTGCTTTTCGCACTCGTTATGGTCATTATGAGTTCTTGGTTATGCCGTTTGGGTTGACGAACGCGCCTGCAGTATTTATGGATTTGATGAACCGAGTTTTCCATCCTTATCTTGATTCGTTCGTGGTGGTTTTCATCGACGACATTCTTGTTTATTCGAAATCTCGAGAGGAGCACGAGCAGCACTTGAGGACAGTTTTATCCGTTCTTGCGAGGGAGAAATTATTTGCGAAATTTAGTAAATGCGAATTTTGGCTCGAGAAGGTGTCATTTCTGGGTCATGTTATTTCGAAAGATGGGATTTCTGTGGATCCTTCGAAGATAGAGGTAATAGTGGATTGGAAGAGACCCGAGTCAGTGACTGAGATTCGTAGTTTTCTTGGTTTAGCCGGGTATTACAGAAGGTTTATTGAAGGTTTTCGAGGATTGCTACTTCCGATGACGCAGTTGACCCGAAAGAATGTTCCGTTTGTGTGGACCGAGAAATGTGACAAGAGTTTCGAGGAATTGAAGAAGAGGTTGACTACCGCACCGATCTTGAGTTTCCTAATGGGAGTGATGGCCTAGTAATTTACAGTGATGCTTCGAAAGAGGGTTTGGGTTGTGTGTTGATGCAGAATGGGAAAGTAATCGCGTATGCTTCGAGGAAGTTGACCCCTAGTGAGCAGAATTACCCGACTCATGATATGGAGTTAGCGGCTATTGTCTTTGCGTTGCACAAGTGGAAGCACTACCTTTATGGAGCGAGGTTTGAGATTTTTACCGATCACAAGAGTTTGAAGTACCTTTTCTCCCAGAAAGAGTTGAATAATAGACAGCGTCGATGGATGGAGTTGTTGAAGGATTATGATTGTACGATTTCTTATCATCCGGGGAAGGCGAATGTGGTAGCCGATGCGATTAGTAGAAAATCTTATGTGGCTTCGATGATGGTTCGTGAATGGAAAATGCTTGAGGATGTTCGAGATTGGTCTCCTCGTGAATCGAGACATGGGGCTATTTTTGCGAATATTAGAGTGTCTCCGACCCTAATTCAGAGGATAAAGGAAGCTCATAAAGAAGATCCCGAGTTAGTGAAGGTAATGAGTAAACTGAAGGAAAAGAATTTCGAGGATTTTTCTTTGAGCCCGGTGGGAGTGTTGACTTTCCGTGGTCGTTTGTGCGTACCCGATGTTGATGGAATTAAACAGAGAGTTCTTGATGAGGGTCACAAATCGAGGTATACTATTCATCCGGGTAGTACGAAGATGTATCAGGATTTGAAGCAACAATTTTGGTGGATTAATATGAAAAGGGAAATAGCAGAGTATGTTTCAAAGTGTTTAACGTGTCAGCAGGTCAAAGCCGAGCATCACAGACCCGCGGGATTACTTCAGCCGTTAGAGATTCCCGAGTGGAAATGGGAGCATGTGACTATGGATTTCGTTACGGGACTGCCTCGTACCCGAAGGAAGTTTGACAGTGTTTGGGTAATAGTGGATAGATTGACCAAGAGTGCCCATTTCTTGCCTATTGATATCAGATATTCGATGGAGAAACTTGCGACCCTTTATATCGATAAGATCGTTAGATTGCATGGGGTTCCGGTTAGCATTGTGTCAGATCGAGACCCGAGGTTTACTTCTAGGTTCTGGAAGGCGTTTCAGGAAGCTTTGGGTACAGATTTGCGATTTAGTACAGCTTTTCATCCTCAGACCGACGGTCAATCCGAGAGGACTATTCAGATTCTTGAGGATATGTTGCGAGCTTGTGCGATAGACTTTTCTGATTCTTGGGATTCGCACCTATCGTTAGTGGAGTTCTCCTACAACAACAGTTATCAGGCTAGTATCGAGATGGCACCGTTTGAGGCCTTGTATGGAAGAAAGTGTAGATCGCCTATTTGTTGGGATGAGGTCGGTGAAGCGAAAGTTTTGGGTATTGATTTGCTTCGGGATTCGGTTGAGAAAGTCAAAGTTATCCGGGACAGATTGAAGACAGCCCAGAGTCGACATAAGAGCTACGCAGACAACCGAAGGCGAGATCTTAGTTTTTAGGTTGGTGATTTGGTATTCTTGAAAGTATCTCCGAAGGTGGGTATCCGAAGGTTCGGGAAGAAGGGTAAGTTGGCTCCGAGGTTTATTGGTCCGTTTCAGATTTTGGGAAAGGTTGGACTTCTAGCGTATCGCCTTGCGTTACCGTCATCTTTGGACCGGTTGCACAATGTTTTTCACGTTTCTATGCTTCGGAAGTATGTTCATGATCCGTCTCACGTGTTACCGAGGATACCGGAAGATATTGAGCCAGATATGTCTTATGAGGAACGACCGGTTCGGATTTTAGATTCCAAGGTCCAAGAGTTGAGGAGCAAAAGTATTTCTTTGGTTCGAGTCCTTTGGAGGAATCATAACATCGAGGAGTCGACGTGGGAGCTTCGTGATGAGATCGAGAGGAAATTTCTGTGGCTTTTTGTTTAAGGTGAGTCTCGTTAAAATTCGGGTCGAATTTTCTTTAAGGGGGAGTGAATGTCACGACCCGAAATATAGGCTCTATTTTATTAGTAATTAAATGATTTTTATTTATTTATTTGCTTATTTATTTATTTAAATTATTATTTACTTAAATAATTATGTGTACATTTTATGTGTTATAATAATTGTGCCTAGCATTTTATTCGAGTTATTTGGGCTAGTGTGGAAGTGTCGAGTCTTAATTGTTAGTCGGGAGTGTAATATTTGTGTGTTAGTATGGGGAGGGGGTCTAGTTGTAACATTTCAAAATGATTTCCCCCTACTCCCTTACCTCCCCTCACCTTCTCCCTCACTCTCTTCCTCCCATTCCCAGACAACTCTCTCTCTCTCTCCAAGGTAAGCATTTTTCTTCTCTTTACTTCTCTCTTCATTTTCTCCATCTTCCTCTCATCTTCTCTCATTTCTTAAAACATGAACATTGTTTAGATCGTCGTTAGGATCGCGTAGACTCAAAAAGAATCGAATTCCGTCGACTTTCATTATTTTCAAGTAAGTTACTTTTCCCCCATTTTAATGCTAAAATGTTCATATCGTGTTCATATAATGCTTTTGTTGTTATATTGGAAGTTTGGATGAGTTTCCAACTTATTTGGAATTTATTTGGGTTTTGGTCAAAAAGGGTGATTTATGAATGTTGGGGTTTGATTCTTGATTTTGGGTTGTTAAATGTTGTTGTATGAGTCTCTTTAGGCTTATGAGTTGTTTTGGTACATTTATATACCAGTTTGAATGTTTGATTTTGGTTAAAATGTGTTTGGGTTTGAAAAATGGAAGAACCCATGTTGTTCTTCCCGATTTCTGGCAATTCCGGCTTATTGGGCGACCGCCCAAAATGGTATGGGCGACCGCGCATCTTTCTGAAAGCTTTTGTTCTTGTTTTATGACTTTTTGGGCGACCGCACATCCTCCTTTGGGCGGCCGCACAGTCCTCTGAAAAGTTACATTTGTTAATTTTATGTGATTGAAGAACGCGTTTTGATCCAAATCTTGGGTGTCCTCCTAGTTGACCTTAGTGAACATTATAGTACACTCTAGTGATAGAATTGAGTCCTTTGTGATCAAGTTTGTGTTTGAAATTAATTAAGTGTTAATTGTCATCATTGGAACCCTTTAGTGATTCGATTTGACTCCTTCGTGGATAAATACGATATGGAATTTGTTTAAGTATTGTTTTGGGAATGTGGTTCGTCCTTGATGGGTTGTTTGTATTGGTTTACCTTTGTGGTGATTTATTTGGATTGGTTCCCTACTTTGGAACCTTAAGTTGTTTAATTAAGCTAGTATTCATTACTTAGCATTTAATTGGAAGCCCAGCTGGCATTGTGTGTGTGTTTCGGGCGATGCGAAATGTTATGATGGCACAAGCCAAGTCCATCATGATGTTGACCATTGTTTTGCCCAATTATTACCCTCCTCCAGATTGGCCTTGGATGTGAGAAGAGCTAGCTCCTTTGTGTGCACTTTAGCTTATTGGAGCATGACTTTGTGGCATGTCTCCCGTCCCTTGTGACACTTCTTTGGTTATTGGTTCCGGTACCGGGGTTTTCTCTTCGGCTTTCATGCTATGATGAAGATGTTGATTTGTTGATTATTGAAGCGGCGCAGCGATCCTTTATTTGGATGTTCCGGTTTGGAAAACCTTGGCTATATCCTTTGTTATGTGTTTATTTCCGCTGCTATCTGATATATGATAATTGCTATGTGCTATGTGATAATTATTATTGCTTATTGCTTATAGTATATTGCATCATAGCATGTCATGTAGTTGCATTAGTAACTTATTGAGATTTATCTCACCCCTTTCCTTTCATCTTTGTTTTTCCTTAACCCCCCCCCCCAGGTGCTAAGGATTAGTCTCGCTGATCACGAGAAAAGAGGACGTCGAGTGTGGATCCGTTCTTTTGGGGAAGGTTGATATAGGTTGGTTCCCATTATGTAAATGTGTAACCATTTTGGGGTAGTTATACCAAACAATGACATCACTAAGAATTGTGTATATTTGTATTTTGTTAGCATAAACTTGTGGAAGTTTATGATAAGTTGTATTTGGTTTTTATCAAACTTGGTTTTGTAAAACTTTGGATCATTACCTTTTGGTATTAAATGGAATTTTTAACCTTGGTATTTCGTAGTTTTGGTTTCAGAGTCGACGTCCAGCTCGCGGTCCCGGGGCCCGCGGGGGCCGGGGGCGCGACACCCTTAATGGCAGCGATCTCTTCAGATTGATCAGTGAGTAAGGAAGTAAGAAGCTCAAATTGAGACTTTATATGTGTCTGTCCTTGCTCTAAGTTTGCTTGCCCCTGCTGTAAAGAATGAAGAATGGAAAGTACCTCGCTCAAATCAGGAGCAGATGAAGGAGGCGCAGGGGTAGGCAGGGGCGCATCATCTTGAAGGGGCTCAACATCTTGAAGGTGCGCAGAAGGAGATGGAGGCGCAAGAGGAGGTGAATGAGTAGGAGACTCAAATTCATCTTCAGTTTCAACATCAACAGTTTCAACAACAACTGTTTCAACATCAATAGTTTCTATTGTGATCTGATCTGGTCCAGGTGAAGGCGCAAATGGAGAAGGAGTGCGCTGAGGGATGGTCTGTTGCTCCCCCTGAACTGGTTCCTCTATGTCTGAAATGTCATCGCCGAAGAAATCAGATAGGAGTTGTACCCTTGACACTTTGGTCGGTTGAAATTTGAGCGGAGGCACACGGGGAGTAGGGGCGCGTTGAGTAGGCGCGCGCTGGGTAGGCGCGGAAATAGAAGGCCCTTTCTCAATATAAGCGCTTGATCCAGCTCCTTTCATGCGCTCTAACTTTTTTGACTCAGCAGCTTGTTTGGCTTGAAAATCTTCATCTCTTTTTCTTTGAGCCTCAAGCCTGCTGGCTTCCTGCGCTAGCCTTAGATCTCGCTCTTCATCAGATTCAAATCTGGTACGTTTGATAGGCGCACGAGGAGGGTCATCAACTACCCGTTTTCCTTTCCCTTTCTCTGCGCCTGGCAAGGGATCAGCGCTTTGTTTAGCGCTTGCCTTCACTGCACTCTTTATTAATGGTACGCTTTTAAGGACAGGCGCATCATCTGACTCTGTGTCTTCATCAACTAAGCCTTCAACAGTCTTGATTTGAATTCCTTTGGCGCGCTTTGTAGGCTTCTTTCTGCGCTTCTTGAGGTCCAAATTCGCTTTACCAAACATTGGAACATCATTGATCTTATATTCAGGATTCTCATTCAAAAACTTAACTAACTCAGGGTAAGTTAGAAAAAGTTTTGTGAGAAGAAGGCAGTGTGAGCGGAATCGGGTCTTTCCATCACTCTTGTTCTTCACAAATTTATCAATCTGCTCACGCAGTGTCTTGAACAGAATGTGAGGCCAGTGAAGCTTCTCCTTGGCCATGATGGCAGCTGTGTATTCCCATTGTTCCACCGTGAATCAGGTTCACGTTCCCAGTTTTGAAAACAATTGAAGTTCCCACCAAGTGCGCGATGTGAGTCAAGAGTTCTCCACCATCTCGAATTTCGGTGTTTTTGATATTATTTTGAAGCGTGGGAATATTTAGAAGTGAGGCAGCCATCTTGTTCTGATCATCAATAGAGTAAGTCATCGAACGCCCAATAATGCGATCTTCACCCGTAGATGGAAAACCGAGAAAGTGTCGAATCACAGATGATGAAATATGGACGTCAACATTTTGAACGCGCGCCTCAATCCTGTAGTGAGTGCGCCCATTTACATCAATTTCCACTAGAACAGCAGTGGAGAAGAACTCATCCACGAGGAGCGCATAATAGAAATTTTGATCCATGGTGAATAAGGGGAGCAGACCAGCTATGCGCAGAGTCTCTATGATTTCTCGCCCAATTACTTTACCAGACAGCTCTAATAGATCAATAGTTTCTTCTAATTTGAAATTTGCAAGGTCCTGAAAAAATGATTGATGTTAGAAGTGACATAGGCGCATAGAAACATAAAATGATCAAAGTAACATGCGCATAAAGAATAGATAGGCGCATAATAGAATCAGGCGCACAAAATTATAGAGAATCAAGGCGCATGATTGAATTAGGCGCATGAAAAATTAAAGGCGCATAGAGTTACAAGGCGCATAATATGGTTCTATGTGAATACTAAGGAAAAAATAAAACAACGAAATTTGACTAAGTACGAAGTTAGGCGCATAAGGTTGTAGGCGCAGAATGTTTTAAGCGCATATACAAGTAGAGGCGCAGAAAGCATTCAGGCGCATAAAAGAATAGGCGCATAAAGAAGTATATAGGCGCATATCGTGTAAAATTTTTACTTAGTAAGAAAAATAAACAACAAGCATTCAAATTAAAGAAATGAAAATCATAAAGTTCAAATTTTCGAAAACAAGGTAGAAAATTTTTAGAGACCAAAACATGCAATAATGACGAAGAACACGAAGAACGATCCTTGAATGCTCGAAGAACACCAAGAACACGAAAATCATGAAACTTCACCAAACTAGACAAATAATATATCAAAATGACCGCATGACAACAAGGAATCTAAATATGTAAACAAAAATATGAACAAATCAATAATGAAAGCACAATGATCAAAAGAATGACCGAAAATTTTGAAAAATTTTGAAAACAAAAATTCAGATTTGTAACAAACAAAGCATTGATCGTTGAAATGTTGGTTTTAAAAGATTCGAAATCAATAATAGAACACAACCCAACAAACGAAATAGAAAACGGATCATCGAAACAAGAGAAATCAAAGGAAAAATGAATCCGGGAAAAAAATAACGAGAAATAAAAAAACGACGAACAAGAGAAAAATTCAAAAAAAAGTAAAGAGATTAAAGGTTGAGAATTCATACCATTTCGTCTTGTGTAGATGTTGATGCTTTCTTAGGACCCATAAACTTATATATATATAGAAAATGAAGAAGAAAAATGGAGAAGATGAAGGTAGAGAGAGAGAGAGTGAGAGCCGGGGAGAGAGAGAGAGACGAGAGACAGAGAGAGGAGTTTGGTAGGAGGGAGTGTAGGTGATGATGAATATTTATAGGTTGGTCCAAAATTTTGCACAGATATGGAAAAAATACAGTCAAAAATTTAAAAAGATGGGAAGTTGAAAGGATGGCATTTATGAGGGATTTTGAAAATGGCGGCTCATCATGACAAAAAGGACATTCATTAATGAGGGATTTTTGGGATTTGAAGGGCATTAATGGCTGAATGACTTAAAGTGTCATGATGTGACATATAGGTTTAAAAAAAACTGCTCCACTTTCCCTTTAAGTGTATGAGCAATTTTGACTAATTTTTGCACAAACACCAAAAACATCTATTTTGGTGTAAGTTTGGGGTGCAAGAAATATATCCCAGAAAATAAAATTTTCGAAAAGCGTAAAACGAGGGAAAAATTTAATTGCACAAGTACCCTTGAACAATTAAAGGAATGTCAAAAAGACATAGATTCCTATAATAAATGAACAGAATTAACATACCTGATACTTGTGTATTTAATACGTTCAATCATTGAAATTAAATTTGAGAATTGATTGAGCCGCAAAAGTTAATGCGCGCATGAAGGGGCGCATTACTTCAACAAGGCGCATACTCATCTAGGCGCATTATTCATCAAGGCGCATTACACATCAAGGCGTGCAAGGATGGTTGAGGGCGCATAAAATTTTTGAAGCGCGATTGATGCTAGGCGCGCATTAGTTGCTGTGCGCGCAGAAATTGCTTAAGCGCAAGGGATGTTTAGGCGCGCAGGAAGTTTCCTTGAAACTTTGAAATGATTTAGAGTTTGTACCTAGTAAACTCATAACTCAACAAAACATAAAATTATTAGTATTGACAAAACTATATTGAATTTAGTTGAGTTCAAGCATACCCATTTCACCTCTCAAAAACATGAACCGTTTCGCGTCGAGTGCTTTCGTTAGAATGTCGGCGATTTGATAGTCGGTTCCCACGTGTTCCAAATGTATATTGCCTTTCTCCACGTGGTCTTTGAGGAAGTGATATTTGATGTCGATGTGCTTGGTCTTTGAGTGCATGACAGGATTTTCAGAAACCGCAATTGTTGATGTATTGTCGCAGTAGATGGGACAATTTTCTTCGATGATATCATAGTCCACCAATTGCTGCTTCATCCAGAGTATTTGGCAACAACAACTTCCCGTAGCGATATATTCGGCTTCGGTTGTTGAAACAGATACAGAAGCTTGTTTCTTACTTGCCCATGACACAAGTCGATATCCGAGGAAATGACAGGTGCCACTAGTGCTTTTCCTATCAATTGTGCATGCTGCATAATCCGCATCTGAATAACCTACAAGTTTAAAGTTCGAATCTTTGGTGTACCAAAGTCCAAGGTTAACAGTGCCAGAGAGATATCTTATAATACGTTTCACAACAATTAAGTGTGCTTCTCTAGGGTCGGATTGATAACGAGCACAAACACAAACACTAAACATAATATCAGGCCTACTAGCAGTAAGATAAAGGAGTGAGCCAATCATACCTCGATAGAGCGTTTGATCAACACGTTTACCTTTTAAATCTTTGTCGAGTTTGTTGCCGGTGGCCATTGGAGTATCGTATGATTTAGCGTTCTCAAGTCCAAACTTCTTGATTAAGTCCTTTGTATATTTGGATTGGTTGATAAAAATGCCTTCACTCATTTGCTTGATTTGAAGCCCGAGGAAGAATGTGAGTTCTCCCATCATGCTCATTTCAAACTTGCTCTTCATTAGTTTCTCAAAATGCTTGCACAACAATTCATTAGTTGAACCAAATATAATATCATCAACATAAATTTGAACAAGTAATTTATGACCATTATGTTTGGCAATGAAAAGAGTTGTATCGATTTTACCGCGAGTGAAGCCTTTTTCGATGAGAAACTTTGATAGTGTATCATACCATGCTCTTGGTGCTTGTTTGAGTCCATACAAAGCTTTCTGGAGTTTGTACACATGATTTGGAAATTGTGAATCTTCAAAGCCAGGTGGTTGAGCAACATAGACCTGTTCTTGGAGTTCACCATTTAGAAACGCGCTCTTCACATCCATTTGATATAACTTGAAGTTCTTGTGAGCGGCGTAAGCTAGAAATAATCTGATAGCTTCAAGTCTTGCTACGGGTGCAAAAGTTTCATCGTAGTCAATTCCTTCTTCTTGCCTATAGCCTTGTGCAACCAATCTTGCTTTGTTTCTCGTGATGGTTCCATTCTCGTCCATCTTGTTCCTGAACACCCATTTCGTACCAATCACTCCATAATCATTTGGTCTTGGAACTAGAGTCCAAACCTTACATCGTTCAAATTGATTGAGTTCTTCTTGCATTGCAACAACCCAATTAGGATCTTGGAGCGCTTCATCAGCCTTCTTCGGTTCAATTTGAGAGATAAAAGCAGTGTAAGCATCAAAGTTTGTAGCTCTCCTTGTACGAACACCAACTTGAAGATCACCGATGATATTAGCAATTGGGTGACCTCTAACTTCACGAATTTCAGGAGGTAAGTTAGGTTGAGTCGTAGTAATTTGAAGGTCTTCAATTGGTACATCTTCACTAGATTCAAAGTCATTGAAATTTGGGGGTTGAACTGGCTCAGAATTGAAATTAGGGTTTACACCAGATGCAACAGTAGAAATAGGCACGTGAGAGGAATCATGAGGCGCATCATTTGAGTGAGGCGCATTAGAGGATTCACCAGGCGCATTATACATTGAATTAGGCGCATTTGATGTAGATGGATTTCCTTGTGTTGATAGATTCTGATCTTGAGTGGGCGCAACATAAATAGGAGCACCTGTATCATTTAGCTCAATAGAATCATCAGCAACATTTGGAGCCAAATGTGGCTCAAGGAGAGAATGTTCATTAAATGTAACATGTACAGATTCAACTATTACTAATGTAGTTCTATTAAAAACATGAAAAGGTTTAGAGTGTTTGGCATACCCAACAAAAATACCTTCGTCGGCTTTGGCATCAAATTTACCTCTCTGTTCGTTTCCGTTGTAGAGGATATAACATTTGCAACCAAAGATCTTGAAGAATGCAATGTTGGGAGTTCTACCACGCCAAAGTTCATACGGAGTCTTGTTGTGAAGTTTGTTGATGAGGGAACGATTTTGAGTAAAACATGCAGTGTTGATAGCTTCTTCCCAAAAGTACTTAAGGCAATTTAGCTTCAGCTATCATCGTCTTTCCCGCTTCAATCAACGTTCTATTCTTTCGTTCAACAACGCCATTTTGTTGAGGGACTCCGGCGGTTGAAAAGTTGTGATCTATCCCATGATCTTCACAATATCGAGCAACACCGTTGTTCTTGAATTCTGTTCCATTGTCGGATCGAACACTAACGATGTCATCTTCTTTTTGGGTTTGGAGCAGTCGAAATAAGGTAGTGAGAATATCATAACAATCATCTTTTGTAATCATCATCTCTACCCATGTATATCTTGAATAATCATCCACCACAACTAGAGTATACTTGTTTCTTCTAATACTTGCGGTGGAAACTGGTCCAAATAGATCAATGTGAAGCAGTTGCAAACATCTTGTAGTTGAAGGATTAGACTTGCTTGAAAATGACTGCTTCGGTTGTTTGCCAAGTTGACATGCGGCGCACTTTTTGTCATGATGATCAGCAACCTTGGGAAGTCCTTTGACAAGATTATTCCTGCTGAGTTTAGATAGATACTTGAAGTTCAAGTGACTTAAGCGCTTGTGCCACAGCCAACTATTTTTGTTCACACTTTTTGCTACAAAACAAAGATTAGTACTAGAGTTCATACTATGGAAATCAATAATATAAATATTTGTCTTACGATATCCCGTGAGTAAGATAGCTCCAGTTTTGCCATTCTTGATAAGACATTGCGTTGAAGTGAAATGGCATTCTAATCATTTGTCGCAGAATTGAGATATGGATAATAAGTTGTGCTTGAGCCCTTCGACGAGTGAGACTCTTTCAATGCACACTTTGTCTTTCTTGAGCTTTCCATATGCTACAACTTGACCTTTGTTATTATCGCCAAATGTTACGGAGGGACCTCTTTCTTCATGGACATCTTCTAATAAGGATTCATCTCCAGTCATGTGTCTTGAACACCCACTATCGAGAATCCATTCATAATTTCTAGCTTTTGAAGATCCAGCCATGAAACAAAGAACCTGAAATATAGACATTTAAGCAGGTCCCCTTTATTCCTTTTTGGGTCCTAGGGTTAGCAACTTTTGACAACCCACTCTTGCTTGACCTTAGGATTTTTACGTCCTTTGGCATTGGGAGTGAATCTCAAAAGGCATTCCACGGCCTTGTGTCCTGAACAATCACAAATGGAACAATGATGAAAGCCACCAATCACGTGAGTTTTCACAAACTCTTTACTTTTCTTGGGGATGGCATTCTTCTTTGGGTCAGATGAACTAGACTTAACAAAAAAAAAAATTTGAAATTTTGGAGCGCTTTTTCTTGGAGGGCGCATAAGGCTAGGAGGCGCACGGCGATGAGGCGCGTGGCTCTTAGGCGCATAATGAGCACTCGGAGAAGGAGCGCGCCTATTTTCAAGAATGATTTTGCTAGTAGATGGTTCATCTGTAGCTACATCTTTCCCATTAGCTTTCCCAAATTGCTTCGTTGGGTAGACATAATGGAATGTTTGTCTCTTGACTTTTTCCTGTCCTTTACCCATTGAATTAGAATGTTTTTCCTTGGGAATTTCAAAAGTTTGTTGGTTGGTAAATTCACTATCTCTTTCAGCACAGACATCACATTTAAAGTTGTCACTAGTTGATGAGAATCCCAAGCCACTTTTATCACCACTGACTTTTTGGGACTCAAATATATTCTCCATAGTGACACGAGAATTGGACCACTCATTTGTAATCTTTTTAAGATCAGTAATTTGAGCAACCAATTCATCGTTTTGAACTTTAAGAAGTGAGTTCTGTTCTGTTAGAAAAGTGTTTTTAACAGTAAGAGGAGTCATGCTCTTTATCTGCTCCTTAAGGAGGGTGAGTTCAGATTTAAGTAGAGATTTCTCGGTCTTAAGCTGGGAAATTTCATCACATGATAGTGCTAAAGCTTCCTTCATACTATCAAATCTAGTGATTACCTTTTCAGCCTTTTTGAACAATTTTTCTTGTTCAGCAATCACTTCATCATCATTGATTTTGGAGATTGGAGCAGTTGGTTCGACCTGTGGTCTAATGTATGCTCCTTTTCTCAATTTGTTCCTTGCTCCAAGATCACATCGTGAGAATAACAATCCACCATCGTTTTGAGCCGGAGTGAGAAATCCTTGTTCCACGAGCTCGCTGATGGTTGGTCCTTTCTTCTTTTTCACTTCTTGAAAACCTGCAGATTTCTTGATAGGTTTATTCAAGGCATTCATATCGGGAACATCCTTGGAGAAGTCATCATCAGAATCATAAGCATCAACTTCATCATCATTTTCCATCAAACAAACGAGTCCATCATCGGAATCTTCATCGCTCTCATCGGAGTCTGTTTCAATCCAAGTATTGTGCTCATTTGCTGGTGCTTCTTCTTCAGCAACCATTCCCTTGTGACGAGTGAACTTGGGAGTGAATTTGGGAGTATGGCTGCTCTTCTTCTGCATATATTCAAATTTGGGAATCGGGCAGCTTGATGCAAAATGTCCGGGTTTCCTGCAATTAAAACAAACAAGATCTTCTTTTCTTTTTGAATCACTGCTCCTTGAAAACTTTTGAGGAGCTTTGCTGGTAGATCCATGAAATTTGTTGGTTGAGCCGGGTCTTGAGAATTTTCTGAATTTTTGAAATTTCTTCACAAATAAAGCGAAGTCTTCATCATCCATGTCTAATAGCTCAGAAGTAGAAATTTTGGGATCGGAGCTTTTTTCATCTTGAACAGACGCAGGAGTAGGCGCAGATGTAGGCGCAGCTTCTCTGTGCGCCATCATAGCCATAGATTTTGACTTTCCTTCAGTTTCGCTGATTCGTTGGAGTTTGAGTTCGTAAACTTTGAGATTTGCATATAGGTTCCTTAAAGTCCAAACATCTAAGGTTCCAGCGTCTTCAAGAGTGCTAGATTTATGTAGGTATCTTGATCCAAAAGCTTGTAGAAAATTTACATTCAAATCTTTGTTGGTAAACTTCATGCCAAGTGAAATACATAGATTGATAATTTCATAGTAGCGTTCATAAGTTTGCCTTAAGTTTTCACCGGGGAGTTGAGAGAAATTGTTGAACCTCTTTTGAACTTCGTATTTCTTGTTCTCCTTGCAGACGGTGTCTCCTTCATTATGCTCTTCAATAGCATCCCATAGCTCATTTGCAGTAGCACAATGCATGACTTGTTGTTTCATAACCGTGCTTAGAGTGCTTAGAAGAATGTTTCTTGCTTTGCCATCATTTGCAACTCTTCTAATTTCTTCCTCGGTCCATTCTTCCCTTGGTTTGAGAACTGTAGGTTGGGCAGCGTTGGTGCGTGGATTTGGATTCGCCTTCATCGGAATATAAGGTCCATAAACGACGGTGTCATGGAGCCTTTCATCGATTGAGTTGAGATGGGTCAATATGCTGAATTTCCACACGTCAAAATGATCTTCATCAAAGACCGGAACGTGAGTGTAGTTTGCAGTTGCCATAGGTTTTGAGTTTGCCATTTAGAATCGGCACCCAAGCTGTTAAGCTTGAAAAACGAAGAATGTTTTATGAAGGTGTTAGCTCTGATACCACTTGTTGGTCCCAAAGGGCAACAAGGGTATGAAAAATAGCTAGAGGGGGGGGTGAATAGCTGTTTTAAAATTCTTTTCGTACCCTTGAAAAACTCAATTGCAAATGCGCACTTTATCAAGTAAGCGTTATGAAATGCGCCTAAGTGAGTGAGTGAAATGCACAGCGGAATTTAGTAATGAAAATAGGCGCAAAGTGTGATAAAGGGGTGCACACACACTCTAAGTATTTTGGCTCAAAGTGGTTGAAATAAGGAACTAAGGCAAGTGATATAACAACACAACACAATTCAGTTCAATCAATCTACAATGAGTAAACAAGCAAATAGTGAGTGAAAATAATAACTTGAAAGAAATGACAAGATAATAACACAAGCTATTTGGAGAGGTTCGATCAATGAAAGATCTACGTCCTCTACCAAGATGGTTAGTCTTGGATTTCTAATGGAGATCTTATATAATGAGAGAGTGTTACAAATTACAATGTTTGAGCTTATACACTAACTCAAGATCTATTACTATGAAAGAACAAATCCAAAACAATAACCGGTGTATCTCTTAAAGAAGAATCTAAATGATTAATCTTAAAGAGGTGCGTGTGTGTTTTTAGTATCAAGGCTCTTTAGATCTTTGAGATGAAGAGCACAAGAAACTAAAGTGTTAAGGCTTGAAGATCTGGGCTAAGGATGAAGGTATGAAGATGTTCTTGAGAAATCTGGAAAAACGAAGGCAATCTTCAAATCTTCAACAAATGCTTTGAGAGTGAAATTCTTGAAATTCTAAGCAAAACTCAGCAACTTCAAAATGTTGAAGTTATGGGGTATTTATAGTGAACTTCAAAAAACTAGCCGTTGGAAATCCTTGTGGATAAGATGAGCTGTCGCTCGTTGATTGGAGCATGCATATATTATGGCCATTTTGACACTCAACATAAAAGTGACCGTTATGGACACGTGTCAATAGATTAGGCGCATATGCATCTTTTAACCACCGTTGGATTATTGGCGTAATTTGAATTCTCTTCAAGTCTTCGAGTCTTCAATAAATCACTGAGTGTTGAATAAACACGTTGAGGAGCATTGAGCCAAGAGGCGCATTGAGCCAAGAGGCGCACAGAAGCGTGCGCTTAAATCAAGGGGGCGCAGAGGCGCAAAACATAGCTTATGAAGAAATCCTTATGCGCGCGCTCTAAATGGCGCATGGCGCAAATGTAGAAGGCGCGTGGCGCAGGAGGCGCATAAGCGCGGTTCAAACTCACTGAGTGATTTTTCTTGAAACTTGATCTTCTTGCCCTATTTCTAAGCCTATTCTATAACAATGGACAACTTAAAAAATGAAGTATAAATACTTCTTACATGTGGGTCTAAAGTCCATGAAATAAAACTTAGGTGATGGATCAATCAAATCTAATAAATTCTATTATATTAAAACTGAGATATATGTGGGCATACCCAACACTTTTTCTCAGTCGCACAAGTTTCAGTAGAGCTACTGCTGCTGGAATTAAATCCTAACCCATATTGGTCCTTATATGACATTTGGGTCTGTAGGATTGTTTCAACAGCAACTCTAGATTTTGTGTAAGAATCAACCATCCTTGTGAGATGATTGTTTCTTGCCACAAGATCTTCGATTTGAGCTATCAATATTGTTACTTGACTTTTGAGATCCAGGTTTTCTTTTTTTAGAAGAACAGACTCAAGCTCATGTCCTTTGAGAACTTTAAGTTTAGACATAAGCAAGTCATTCTCGGTAGAAATTCTATTAAAATCAGCAGCCATCACTTTATGAACGCTACTCAGCTTCTCATGATCAATAAAAAGTTCATCCATTGTCTCTACCATTTTAGCTTTAGATATTTCAGGAAAGGGATCTGCTAAAATCTTAGGGGTAGAGATAATAGGTTTAGGAGAGAAGTCAGGTAGGGAAGAGATGGGTTTAGATAGACTTTTGGCAATGCTAGGATGTTCAGTGAATGATAATTTTTTGGTCATCGGTAAGGATTTTGGTTTGATGGCAGTGAATTTAGAATAGTTACACTGGCCATAGAGTGAGGTTCCCACTTGATGAACTTTGTATCCATTTGGGTTTTCTGCTTTGACACTTATTTTCTTGAAGTGTGGTTGAGGTCTTCCAGCAGCTTCTTCTCTGACTGGAGTTCTTGGAGGATATGGATCTCAGTAGACTGGACTCGGTAATGAGAATGTGTCGGCATCTTCCAAGTCTAGGGCAACAAAACTTACATTGGCATCTTCATCTTTATCGGCATCTTCGTCTGAGTCAGTTTCACACCAAACCGGCAAGGCCTTTTCTGTGCTTTCATCGGCAACAAAGCTTCGAGACTTAGGATGTCTCTTGCTAAATGACTTCCTCACATACTCATATTTTGGCTGAGGACATTTGGAAGCAAAGTGACCAGGTTTTCTGCAGTTGAAGCAGACAAGATCACCTTTGTTGTTCTTTTCGTCGGTAGCGCTCGTTGAGGGTTTGCTATAGCTTGCTGGTTTTTGAAATGCTGGTGTGAATGGTTTTGGTTACTGGTAGCTTCCTTCTGCATCCTTTTAAAGTCTTTAAACCTTTTGTATTTCCTAGCGAAGGCGTCAAATTCATCTTCTTCCATAGGTTGTTTTGAGGTTGTTTCTGGGGTTTTAGAACTGCAAGGTGTTGGATGGGGATCTATAGGAGGGAATTTGTTTGAAGGGAAGGATATCTATGACTGAGCTGATAGAGACAAGTTTTTAAATTTTTTATTGAGAACGTTAAGTTTTTGCAGTTCTCTTTCATACAAAAATAGACTAGACACGAGATTCTGAATAAAAGTCTTGTTTAAGTCTCTCACTTCTCTAACAGCAGTGACCTTGGTATGATACTCATTTCCCAAAGAACTTAGAAAACGAATATTTAGGTCTTTCATAGTATAAACCTTACCTAAAGAAGCACATAAATTACTTACCTCACAAAATCTATCGTAGGAACTTCTGAGTGACTCACCATCTTGTTTCTTGAAGGATTCAAACTCAGCAATGCAATCATAGAGTCTGTTGTCCTTCACCTGCTCATCACCTTCAAAGTATGCAAGGAGCTTGTTCCAGCATTCTTGAGCCGTGGAGTATAAGTCAATGAGTTTGTATTGCTTGTCATCCAAACCATAAGAGATAATGTGGCATGCTTTTCCATCTAGGGAAGCTGAAAGTTTGTCGTCATCGGTCCATTCTTCTCTGGGTTTTTCAACCAGAGTTTCCTCAATCTGAACATGGGTTTCTTGTTCAGTGTCACGATCAGCATGTTGTGTCAGCGGAGTGGAGGGAATAGGTCTATAAGTGGTTGAGACTTTTAAAGGAATGATTGGACCACCTTCTATGACCTTCATCAACCGGTAATCGATTGAGTTCATATAATTTATCATACGAGATTTCCAGACACCAAACTCGTTGACATTCAACAACGGAATAGTGGTGATGTTGAATGACTGCATGATTTTTTCTGCCATGGTATCGGCAAACAAGCTTCAAAGCTTGGAAATTTCTTTCCAAATTCCAAGCTTTGATACCAATTGTTAGACCTAATTGGTAGGAAAATAGGCTAGAGGGGGGGTAAATAGCCTTTTTAAAACCTTTTCAAAGAAACACTTTATAAAAGCAAAGTCACTTATTAGTTTGCAAACTATTATCAGTAAGCGCAGCGGAGAAGATATGACTTAGTTTAACTCACACAAAATCAGTATGAAATGGTTTTGAGAGCTTGGTTTAAACACAAAGTGATTTCTAAAAGTTCAATGCAGTTTCAAGAGATTGATCAAAGGAAATGACAATGAATCAGTAAGAACAAGTACGATTTGCCGGTGATAGAGTTCCAACCGGCAAGGATAAAATAAGTAACAAGGGACACAAGTATTTGGAGAGGTTCACAGTGTAAATACTGCTACATCCTCTACCAAGTTTGGTCAGAACTTGGATTTGGGTTAAGAGCACTATTAGATATCCCTAGTCTATTACAAGCACGGCTTTGCCGGAAACAAAGACTAAATTCTAGAGATCACTAATGGATCATAATATAAATCTGACCAAGTGTATTTGAGCGGCAAGTCCAAGAGAACTTATGTCACTCAGGTGGGTGTGTGAATAACTCAAGCAACATATTCCTTAAAATAATCTAGTTCGGGAATACTTACAATGTTGATGAGTTTGTGCACAAGTATATGTCCTAATAAATGATCTAATGATTATCTGGACAGAATGTTTGAGCTTTAATGAATGCTCTAAACAATCAACTCTCTTCAATGTACTAACATCACCAACCTTCTTCAATGCTCTAAGTCCTGTATTTATAAGAGGAGTTAAAGACTTGAGTCTTGATGAAGAAGGCTTTCAATTTGAATATCCAGATGGGTGGTTGAGGAGCATTAAATGCGGTATTTTCAGCATTAATGGCGAAGATATGGAGTACACGCATGTCTTGAAAAGTCTGATGGGTAAAGACCCTTTTGTCTCAACCGGTTACCTGCAAAAGAAAGTAGAGACAGAGTAGAGCTAAAAATAGCTATGTGTCAGACGGCGCAGTAATCATAACAGAGCAGATAAACTACTTTCGGATAAGACAGTACGAAAGGACAAAGACAATCAGTAAGGTTGACTTTAAGGTAGAGCAATGTAACCTGACTACCAGTACAGACTGTCTTTGCCGATCGGCAACTTGAGTAGTAAGTTGATCGGAAACTTGAGTATTAAGCTGATCGGCAACTTGAATGCTGGTCTGCTGAATTGCTTCCTCTAGCTGGTTTTCCTTGATTGAAAAGTTGTTATACACTTGCGCTGGTCACAAAGAATCCTAAAGGTACTTTATTAAGGTTCTAATAAAAATTGAGGGATCCTAAATGTTAACTATGATTGGTATTAAGCAATTCTAAGTCCTAAACATATATACGAACAACAGGTGAGACACAGAAGTAGTGTGATCATAAATGAATGTCCAAAATGGGGTGTCTACAGAGCCCCTCGGCGACGATACTTATGGATGAAGTACCATCGTCGATAGAAAAGACACCATTTTGAACTAGGGGTATGGTCATGCTAAAAAGATGCCTACGTATTCCTCAGAAGGAAATCATACCAAACGTAGTTCGACTCTGAAAACACGCAAAAACTGAGGTTTAAGGTATTTTGAAAACAATACTTCCGATAAGTAAAGCTTAGAGTTTAGTGAGTACCCATACTGAGGAATCAATGGCCTTGACCCAATTCTAAATATACTCCTTTTTGTTGATGACGAACCATCTCCAGTTGCAATCCATACTGAGGAACCAATCTCTTTGACTCCAATTCTGAACATGCCCTGTTGTTGATGACGAACCGTCTTCGATTTCGGAGACGCCAGTTTCCCGGACCTTGCTTCTCCTTCCAACGAGGTTGCCTTATTCGCCGGAAAATGTGAATCTTATGCTATTAACATACGTCTTGATAACAATTATCGGACTCTGGGTTTGGAGACGCCAATTACTTGGATCCTTGCTTCTCCTTCCAACGAGGTTCCCTTATTCGCCGGAACAGTGAATCCTATGCCACTATGGATCGTTGGACCAATATTCGTCATGATGGAGGGAGCAACTTTTTGTCCGACAAATATCTGGATTGGATTCTGAAAGAACTCCGTCCCAGTATCGAGGGTATTGATGAGATCCGTCGCTCTCTGTTAGGGGACCAATTCGAGCCTAGCTTGAATTTGAGGAAGAAGGAAGCTAAGGAGGATCCTTCTAATGTCAGAGTAGATGCCACTCAAGATTTTCTGGATAGTGACTTTTATGAGAAGAGAGCGAATGGACTTCCCGGTAAATTTTAAGCTCTAGATAGGCCTCATGTGTTTGCGAGACTGACTCCCTCGGTGTTCAGTAGACTCGATGTTCCTCCCGGTTTCGAGATACCTTTGCACAAGAGGAAGAGGAATGACAAGGCGGATCGTGGTCAAGCCCCTACTAAGTTAAGGAAGAAATAGATCCTTAGGAGTATCGAGAGATTGCCATAGATAGACCAATGTTTAAATTTTTAGTATTTTATTTATTTTTCTTTTGTAAGTTTGTATTCATGTTGGAAATTTTCATATTGCTTTCTTGAAATGCATTCAATTAATAAGAAGAAAAGATTTTGATTTTATTTATTGAATAGACCGGACCAAAAGGTTGCCTACGTTCTCCTTTTACATCAATTAAATAAGGAGCTCAGGTCATCGTAGTTCTTGTTTAAGAAAGAGGAAATTATGTCTGCTGACTGACATGTCTCGCACGAGACATAGGTATCTCGTACGAGCCTATATATATATATATATATATATGTGTGTGTATATATATTTTTTTTATATGCACACCCTGATTTTTGCCTAGACCGCCCTTTCAGGTTTTCAATCTAGCGGGCTTCTTTTCTCATGCCTTTGGCTCTAATTTTTGCCTAGGCCGCCCTTGCGGGTTTTCAACCTAGCGAGCTTTCTCTCTCTTTTTTTTAATAGGGGACGGACTTATGAGTAGTACTTCTTCATCTTGTCCATGTTGACGGGCTTCGGCAGTTGATCTCCATCTAGGTCTACGAGTTGTACCGCTCCTCCGAAGAATACCTTCTTGACTATGTAAGGGCCTATCCATCTTGGTCCCCACTTTCCCATAGGGTTGAATGGTCCAGGACGATGTTCACGTAGGACAAGGTCCCCTTCTTTGATGTTTCTGGACTTGACTTTCTTATTGAATGCTCGGACCATTCTCCGTTGATATGCTTGGATATGCTCGGCGGCTCGAAGTCGTCGTTAATCTTGCAAGGCTAGTTGTTCATAACGGATGTCTAACCATGCGACTTCATTCACTTGGTTTTCTAGGAGAACCCTTAGTGATGATACTTCTAATTCGATTGGTAGCACTGCTTCCATCCCATAGGCTAAGGTGTAGGGAGTCTCACTGGTGGCGGTACGGATCGAGGTACGGTAGCCCCAGAGCACAAAAGATAGCTTATCGGGCCAGTCTCTGTCAGTCTTAGCCATTTTCCTAATGATGGTCTCAATGGTCTTGTTGGCAGCTTCGACTGCTCCATTGGTTTGTGGTCGGTATGGTGATGACTGATGTCTCTCTATTTTGTACTCTGCAAGTAGTTGGTCGCATTCTTTCTTAAAGTGTGAGCCATTTTCAGATATCATCTCATGAGGTACCCCATATCGGCATATGGTGTTGGTCTTAATGAACTCAGCCACCTTTCTGGCATTCAAGACCTTGTAGGATTGAGCCTCGATCCATTTAGTGAAGTAATCAATGGCGACTAACACGAATGAGTGCCCATTATGGCCTGTTGGTGAGACTTTTCCAATGACGTTTATTCCCCATATAAAAAATTGCCAGGGGGATGTCATGGGATATAACACGGACGGTGGTTCGTGTTGCATGTTGGCATGTATCTGGCACTTATGGCATTTTTTAACCATGTCGTTGCAGTCGGCTTCCATTGTGGCCCAATAGTACCCTAGTCGGATGACTTTCTTTGCTAGCATATTGCAATTCATGTGGGTTCCCTAGACTCCTTGATGGACTTGGTCCATGATTTCTACGGCTTCGTGCTCATCGGTATAAAGTAGACACTGCTCGTAGTGTTTCTTATAGAGGCGATCACCTATAATAATGAATTGGGCAGCAAACCATTTGAGGGCTATCTTCACTTTAGGTGATGCGTCTGATGGGAATGTTCCATCTAAGAGGAAACGCCATACATCATAATACCAAGGTTTATCGTCCAAGGCATTCACGGAGACAAGGCCACACTCTTCTTTGCAGTCGTGCAGGTCTATGATTGAGTAATAAGCGGGAGTCGTTCGCCTCGTGACTTTGAAGGTTTTAACTTCAGTCCATTCGGGAATCTCCACAAGTGATACTAGTATAGCTAGCGAGTCTACTAAGCGGTTTTTATCTCTAGGAAGGTAGTATAAAGTGACCTATTTGAACAGTTTGACCAAGTCTTAGAGATGGTCGTTATATTTCTGGAGTGTAGGATCTTGTACCTTCCACTTCTTGAGTGACTGATAGATTATAAGTTGTGAATCTCCGTACACTTCTAGTTCGGCCACATTTCTTTCTAAGGCTGCTTCAAGCCCCGCTATGCAAGCTTCGTACTCGGCAATATTGTTAGTGGCCTCAAAGTTAAGGCGGATTGCGAGTGGAGTGTAGAAATCTAAGGGATCTACTAGTAACATGCCAATGCCATATCCCCGTTTATTGGCTGCACCATCGAAAAATAATTGCCATTTATTTTTTGCTATTGTCATGATGTCCTCATCAGGGAATCACGGGTCTTTCCCCTTCGCTTCAACGCATGGAAATTCGGCTAAATGATCCGCGAAGACTCTTTCTCTCACGGATTTCTGTGTGATGTAAGTGATATCGTACCCCACGAGCATAAAGTACCATTTGGCTATCCTAGAGGAGACATGCGACTTCTCGAAGATGTACTTCATTGGGTCCATTCTTGCGATCAGTTGTACAGGAAACGCCTCCATGTATTACTTTAGTCTCTCAGCTACCCATACCAGTGTAGTATACTACTTTTCTAATGCAGAGTAATTCAATTCAGCCCCTTGGAAGCGACGGCTGACAAAGTATACGGCATTCTCTTTCTTTGAATCGGGTCGCTCTTGTGCTAGCATAGCCTCTAATGCAGTATCATTGACTGTGAGGTACAAGGTCAATGGTTTCTCCTTATGCGGTGGAGAAAACACTAGCGGACTCACTAAGTACTCCTTAACCTTTTTAAAGGCTTCTTGGCACTCTTCAGTCCATTCTAAGGATGCACTCTTCTTAAGGAGCTTAAAAATGGGCTCACACATCGTCGTGAGTTGATTAATGAAATGACTAATGTATTGAAGGCGACCCATGAATCCCTTGACTTCTCTTTGCGTCTTAGGTGGAGGCATGTCAATGATGGCTTTGATCTTAGCGGGGTCTGCTTCTATACCACGCTCAGTGACCATGTACCCGAGAAACTTTCCTTTCACTACCCCAAATGTGCATTTGGCCAGATTAAGTCTCATCTTGTGGTGTCTCAACCTCTCAAAGAACTTTCTAAGTTCGACAAAGTGGTGCCCGTCGGAGCCTTTGGAGTGTATGATCATATCATCAACGTACACCTCCATCTCTTTATGTATCATGTCATGGAACAACGCAGTTACAGCTCTCTGGTAAGTGGCTCTGGCATTATTTAGTCCGAATGGCAGGATTGTATAACAGAACGTCCCCCAAGGTGTGGTGAACCCTATTTTGTGTTGGTCCTCCTCGGCCATGAGGATCTGGTTGTAACCGGCAAATCCGTCTATAAATGAGCGGACTTCGTATTTCGCGGTATTGTCAATTAGCATGTCTATGTTGGGAAGAGGAAAATCGTCTTTCGGAGATGCTCTGTTGAGATCACAGAAATTAACGCAGACACGGACTTTTCCATTTGCCTTGGAAACCTGCATAGTATTAGCCAACCAGGTTGGATACTCTATTACTTTGATGAACCCAACACTCAAGAGTTTCTCTATCTCTTGTTTAACTTGTACTGACTACTCTGGGTTAATTCTGCGGAGTTTCTGCTTGACTGGCTTTGAATCGGGAAGCAGCGGTATCTTGTGCTCAACAATCGAACTGGCTAGCCCCGGCATATATTTGTAGGACCAAGCGAACACATCTATGAATTCTCGGATAAGCGTTATGAGGGCTTGTCGGTCTTCCCCTTTGAAGAAACTGCCAATCTTGGTCTCTTTCGGATCATCGTTCGTCCCCAGATTAACTGTTTGTATTTCTTCAGCATCAATAGGACCATTTCCGCCACGAAGACCTATTTTTTCATTAAGAAAGTAAGGGAATACATGTTCTGCGATGGCATCCAAGTCCTCTTGGGTGAGCTCATCGGTAGTGGTATCTGACTCTAGGGTAAGAGTTATAAATTTTCTTTCTCTATGGGGATGGGGAGTACATCCTAATTCCTTGATCAGGAAGTCTTCACTTGCTATGGGTCCCTCAATTGTGTACCAATTCTGGATAGGCTCGTCGCTCTTCTTGATGAGCTTGGTGTATTCTTGGTTCGGAGCGTCCCACTTGTCTATTGCATTAATCTAAGTGTCCTCTAGCTTGCAAAGGTTGAGAAATTGGCGCAGTAGGTCTTCTCCCAACACAAAGTCCCACTCACTGAATGATTCGGCCTTGGTACCCCCTAATTCTCGAGGTAGCCATGAGAATTGCATTGGTTCTGTTTCAAGCGAGTATAGATCACAGTCACCGAAGATTTTGAAGCCCGGTTGGCGCTTCCCCTTATGGTCGATCCATGGTTCAGGGAACATGAAGTATGGATAGTTTTCCCCCTCGCGCACAAAGTACCCATTTAGAGTCTTTCGATAGGGCGGTGCCAGTGGTACAATGTATGAAGTCCAATCCCTTTCATCTTCGGGGATGCCCTTGAATGGTGACACATACCCTAGACCATATTCTGGGGGTATAGAACGACAGGTGGTGGTTCTTTTATCCCTTGTAAATGCTTGCCAAGTCCAAGACCGGGGAAGTACCCTTCTTTTAGCATTATGTTAAGTACTGGGCGTGTTCCGGAGAATGGAATCGCCTTAGAATAGTCATTTTCATTGTGCACTTCTACCATCTCTACACTACTTTGCTTTTAGAAAAGTACGGAAAAGTGAGAAATTTAAAAGAAGCTAACTATTACTAAAAATTGAAATCGATAGGAGGGCATCTTAAAGAGTGAAAAAAAAACAACTAGTTTAAAAAGAAAGGAAAGAAACGTCTAATCTATGAAAATGAAGTAAAAACTAGTCTATTAAACTACTAACTAATGTAGTGGAAAAGGAGCTTGAGGTTTGGACCCCTCATTCTTCAACACGAGGCCGATTCCATTACCTATTATCTGTAGAGTGCCTTGGTCGATAAGATCTTGGATCTTATCCCTTAAGTTATTGCATTTGTCGGTGTGGTGACCGCGGCACTGATGGTAGTAGCAATATAGGTGCAAGGCCCTTCCGACCCCCTCAAATTTGGGTTTCTACCCCTTCATAGGTGCTAGCTTGCCTTCTCTCTCAAGCTCACGGAACACTCTCCCAAGTCGGATTTGACTTAAGTCTGTGTAGACTCTCGGTAGCTTAGGTTGGAGGCTTTGCATGATGCTTTCGTAATGGTCCCTTATGACATTGAGGTGATGATTATGTTCCTCTTCCATTTGGTTCTTTAGGTCTTGATAAAGCAGGCTGATGCAGTTACCTACCTCATCATTGATGACCTTTTCTTGGTTGTCTTCCAAATTCTGAGCCCTCTCGATGGCGGCATTGTACCACTTACTCATTTCATTGTATTCAGCTTGTAACATTTCGAGCTTACTGCCGTCGATCATCTTCTCGATCTCAGCCCAGTCTTTTTCGCTTTGCTCGTTACACTCTTTGACTTGGTCATAGGGGTGAGCAAAAAAACCAAAAAAAAAAATGATAAAACCCTTAAAACCGATAAAACAGGACCCAAAAACCGGTCCAATTAGTTATCGGGTTGGACCGGTTCCTGCAAAGTTAAAAACCGAAAATAGCGGTTTGGTTTCGGTTTTTTAATGATAAACCGTTTGTAGACACCGAACCGATAAGGTGGAAACGTCATCGTTCGATTTATAATACATATATGCGTTTGGATTTTTCACCCCACTCACTCTCGTCACTTTCAAATTCAATCCAGTCCACGCCTAAATCCACAACCCTAGCCGCCGACACCCATCTTCACTCGACTCGTTCCGTCGTCGGCGACAACTCAGGTAAATGTCTCCCTCTTTCTTTTTATCAAGGTTTTAATTCATCCGATTTTGATTTTGATTTTATTTTTGTTTCATATACCCTAGATCTCTCATCTACGCTTAGCCGCCGCCACCCGTCTTCACCGATTCGTTCCGTCGTCGGCGAACCTTCCGCTAAATGTCTCCCTCTTTCTTAGTTTCTTTTTATCAAGGTTTTAACTCTTTGGATTTTGATTTTATTTTCCAGTGACCTAGATTTTTTTGACCCAGATTTTTTTGACCTAGATTTTTTTAGTTTGTTTCACCGATTTTTTTTTGTTTTCTTAATTGATTTTATTTTCCTGTGGTGGGTTTTTGAGAGGGATGACAGATTTTGTTATCATAACAGAACAGATTTTGTTTTACCAATTTTGATTTTGTTTTTGTTTTCTTCATTGATTTTATTTTCCAGTGATGTTATTGTACTTTAGTTTAATTGTTTTGGCTTATATGCTTCCGGATGTGTATGCTAAGGCTATAGAGGAATTGCAAGAGAAGCTAGAGAAACTCGAAATTGGTAAAATATATTTGATTTATTTGGTATTTTTTATTGAGTTTGCTTTACTATTGACATATTCTATCATTTATAATTTCAGATGAATTTGGAGGTGGACCAAAGTTCTTCGAGCCGTCCGTGGTTGATGATTGATTTGCTGTGGCCATCTATTGTTGTTACTGTTCTGAAAATTGGTATGGTTAATTTTTTTTATTTTTTTATTTTTTGGGGGGGGAGCAGTCTGATTTTTTTTTTGTTACTGTTCTGTTCTACTGTTACTGTTCTGCTGTTCTGTTCTGAAAATTGGTATGGTTATGTTTTTTTTTTTTGGGGGGGGGGGGGGCAGTCTGAATTAATTATCCAATTCCAAAGACATTAATTTTGTTGTTCAGTTGAAAAAAAAAAAGGTTTGTTATTGTAATTAAAGCTTTGCCAAATTCATTTGTGAAGTAGGCAGCTAAAATTTGTATATTTTTGGCAGAATAACAGACCTTCTACATGTCAGCTAAAATGGGTCAGTAATTGACAACTTATACTCCTTTAAGTTGTTATGGCCTTGTTGGTTATGGCATTTAGGCTGTGTGTTAGATTATCTAGTGGATACTGCAAAGAGTCTTTTAGTGAGAAATGTTGTTTTGCTATCAGAATCGGTCCTCTTTTTAGCATGTTACTTGTTGCTGTTCTTGTATGGGGCGTCTCAATATTTGATTAAAGGCCTAAAGATTATTTTTTTTTCAATTATGCAGGAAGGAATGCAGACTTTTTGAAGTGTTGAAGAGGTCTCTTTTGCAGTGTTGAAGAAGAGGAGAATTTTACGTTTGTAATTCTCCTTATGTTTAACAACTTATTCTGGCATGGATGAATTTAACTTTTTAATATTCAGATGATCATTTCAAACATCATACTTTTAAGATTTATATGTAATCTTACATATGGATGGATGAACATTATTTTTATGTGGGTTTTTTTTTTTTTTTTTTGTTTGCTGAATGTCAAAATCTCTCATTTATATGTGCCCAACAAAGCTTTTTCAATTCATTTGGATGAATTATGCAGAATTTTTTTTGTTGTTGGGCTTTGTTGGCCCAACAAAGCCAATTAAAGCCCAACAGTCCATTAAGAAACCGAACCAAACCGATATCACACCGAAACCGGATACACCGAACCATTAAGAAACCGAAGTTAAATGGTTTCGATTTACATAAAACCGATAGCTATTGGTTTGGTGTCGGTTTTACCCTAAAACCGATCCAAACCGATCCGTGCTCACCCCTACTTGGTCATGAGTATAATAAAAGGCATAGTCGAGCCCTCTGAAGCGAAACTCTTGCATGATATTGATTTATGGGGCCTTTCCGTTGGGTAGGCCTTCTTTCCAACCTCTGGTGGCTTCCATCTTGAAGCGCAGATTTTGTGAGATTTCTCTAAGAGACATTTCCGTGCGGGCGGGCATTGTGTTAGGAGCGTGGAGATACTTTGCTGATTGGACGGACCTAGAGTGCAGAAACTGTGTCAAATCCAGGCTGGGGTCCCAACAAGTCGGCTTTTATGAAACAGGGTTGACCAACACGGCAGATTCACAGAAAAGGAGAGATGTCTCGTACGAGACAATAGATGTCTCGTACGAGACATCTAACCAGACAGTCAGATTTGCGGATTTTAATCCTATTGGTCGGATGGAATTTAATCCATTTTGAGAGGTTACAATTCTAGTTCGTCCTG
Organism: Campanula takesimana; assembly: GCA_026119855.1. Taxonomy (NCBI): domain Eukaryota; kingdom Viridiplantae; phylum Streptophyta; class Magnoliopsida; order Asterales; family Campanulaceae; genus Campanula; species Campanula takesimana. Next base: position 134,472 of record JAOWBW010001372.1, on the reverse strand, counting down.
GAACAGTGGATTTTGTCACCCTAGAATATGAGCCCCTTGTTTTTCACCTGTATTGCCTCTCCCAAACGGACAATTCGGGCAAGGGTCCCATATTCTCATCGGAATCCACCATTCAATTAACCAAACCTAAGTGATTCCGTAGTTGTTTTACACTTTGTTAAACAACGCATTAATGCAATCAAACCTTGTGAATTTTAAGGGACAACCGAAAGGGACATGTTGAACGGTGCGGTCGAAACTAAGCCAAAATGGCATCCACAATCCCGCACAGGATAGTGAAAGTAGGAAAACACAAGCTCGGATTCTCGTAGAAAGGTTCTCCATTCTTTCAAAACCCTTTGTTCAACATTTTACCGAAGGGACATTCGTCATATTCACAAGGGAGGATTATAGATTGTAAAGATTCGTTATCTTGGGCAAAGATTAAAACAACCCTAAGAATCGAACCGACCGGTCTCGAGGAGTGTCTTATTAGCTAGTATGTATGCATGAGGTTGATGCAAGGCTTACGGCTAAGGCTCTCCATGAACACAGTCTAGGAGCGTGTCACGGAGTGGGTACACCATCTTTGGAGAGACCGACGAGGGCCATTCGTTAGAATGGGGGTGCTGACCGACATCCGTCCTCCGATTGGAACCCGGGTTTATAGGGTATGTAGTGCAATTATTCTACATGTGTGCACCTATGTGAGAGTCAAGATCTAGGTGTCAAAGATAAAATAAAGAGTTTTTTTAAAAGTAAAAATGAAAACATGCAATGGCCGGGCCAAGTGGCTGCCTACGTTTCTGTTAGTACCCGACCTGAAAATGAGTTTATTAGGACTTTCCCAAAAATACAAGGACTTTATAGGAATTAGAAACCTTGCAAAGACTTGTCCCGGATTCCCAAAATATCTCATTTATGACAAAATCTATCAAATTAGGTAGTAAATGGTTTCCTTAAAACCATGCAGAAACCCTAGCTTAAGAATCAAGTCAGCCTGCAACCTTGGCCACGCGGCCAACCTTGCTCCGCGTTGATCTTGGCCACGCGGCCACTATTGTCACCGGCCTCAACCATGGCCAGGCGGCCAACCTTGCTCTGGGTGATCCTGACCATCAGATCTTCCCATCAGCCTACTATATAAACCACTCCATTCCATTGGTTTAAGGATCCGATTTGGAGAGCTCTAAGTACGGATTTTGGAGTTCTTAAACAATATTTTGCTCTCTAATTAGCATTCAAACTTCCAAGAAGATCCAAGGTTTATTTCTTGCCAACATAGGTAAGTTTTCTAACTTTTTCTTCATGTTCTTGCATTATTTTTAATGTAGATCTTTTATATTCATGTTCGTACATGTTTATTCATAGTTTCTTCATATTCTTTGCATGCTCATTCATATGTTCATAATATGTTCTTCGCATGTTCATCGTATTCATAGATTAAAACCTTATTTATGCTATATTTAGGGTTGCGATCTTCATGTTTGCATGTTATTTCATAGCCGATGATGATCGAGGGTTCATCAACCCGAGGATGATCTAGGAACTACTTCTAAACCCTAATCTTTAGGTAATTCCCCCCTCATTATGCATGATCCCAATTCTTCTGCCTATTCTAATTCTCTGCGAACTACGCTGACCTGAGCTTCTCACATTGAGAGGAACGTAGGCAATCTTCGGATCCGGTCTAAATCACTAACACACTACTAACACATTCATCATGATAGAAAGACCGATCGATTCGGGCAATAGGAGTGATAACGTTCAATATTCTTCTCTTGTTGTAATTTGACCCCCGAACCCATTAAACATGCTTTTTTCAATGTTTTGGCTTTAATTAAAACGGCGTGGCGACTCTCATAATTTTAATGTCGTTAAGAATATTCCCTTTGTAAATAAAAATAATCACAAGATACTTCCCACGCGTCGCTTCATCGGAAAGGGGTATTCACAGTGGCGACTCTGCTGGGGACTGCTTTGAAACTCTTTCAAACTTAGTGGGTCTAACTTTCGTTCACATCATGATGTTTGCCATGTTCTTACATGCACCTTACACTTTGCCATGATTCTCACATGCACCTTACACTTTGCCATGTTTACACATGCACACACCTGCCATGTTTACACATGCACCCTACATACACTTGCCATGTTTACACATGCACACACCTGCCATGTTTGCACATGCACACACCTGCCATGTTTACACATGCACCCTACATACACTTGCCATGTTTACACATGCATACACCTGCCATGTTTGCACATGCACACTTGCCATGTTTACACATGCACCTCACATACTTGCCATGTTTACACATGCACACACCTTGCCATGTTTACACATGCACACGCCTGCCATGTTTGCACATGCACACTTGCCATGTTTACACATGCACACACCTGCCATGTTTACACATGCACCCTACATACACTTGCCATGTTCACACATGCACACACCTATCCATGTTTACACATGCACACACACTTGCCATGTTTACACATGCACACACTTGCCATGTTTACACATGCTCACACTTGCCATGTTTAACACATGCACACACCTGCCATGTTTACACGTGCACCCGTGCACCCCGCAATGTTGATACTTGTACTTTGTATATACCTTGTATCCTTGTACCCCTGTCATCTTCGCTTTAGTTTTAGGGTCAAACAAAACTCTGCTATGCTCCCTTGTACATTATCCTCTCTCTCTCTCTCTCTCTCTCTCATGCATTGCATTGCATCATCCTAACATCAAAAACTTCTCTCTTTTCTCCTTAAAAAGAATTAGTTTCTTGCCACACACTACCACTAGTCCGTGTCAGCACTGCACAGGTCCCCATTACCCGGAGTATTCGATGTGCAGGAATTTGTGCGCTACTGTCGCCCTCTTTTCGAGTCACTCGTCTACTCCACTCACCGTGTACGTTCCGCGAGCGGTGGGAACCTTTTACCTAACCCGTGTCAACCCACACTAGTATAGGTAACACACCTAGGTTTCGACCGGTTGGTTTGGCTAGCTTTTTCTTAATAGTCAATTAACGTGCTGTCTATGTCGAGTCATCCCCAAGTCAATGATGAATCGAGATCTTTGAGAGAAAGTGCGAAAAAAAGTGATTTCCCTACAAGGGACGTGCCATGGTGAGATGAGTGTTTATTGTCAAGGTCTCCGCTCATCATTAACTTGCGTAGGATGAAACATAGACATCACGTTAAATGCCTTTAAGGAGGGGTTAGTCGTAGGATCCGATGGTTGGTGGAAGCCGCTTGCCCTATAGGACCCTCGCCCAAATTGTCCGTTTGGGGGTGTGCAATACAGGTGAAAAACGAGGGGTCTATAGACGTAATGATGGCCTCCACTGATCGTAGTCTTCTAACTAGTTGCGAAAAAGGGGTACCCCTTCCAACCAATTAGGATGTAAATAATGTATGTTTTTATAAATTAAAATATACTTTGCATGAGCCTTCCCCCTCTCCTAAAAGCTCCATTGCCCTTCAATCTTTCAGCAAAGCGAGTTTGGATCCGTTCGGGTGGTCGACTACAACGTGAAGCTTCCACTCCGTCCACGTTCTCAGTCTCGTAATCAGCAATGTCAACTCCCGCATCAGCTTCAGCCTCTGCTCCTCCTGCCAGTGCCGCCGAGCTCAATACCGAGGCTACTCTCAATGGTATTCCCCCAAGCCTCCAGAACTTCCTCGCCGGTCTCGAAGCCAAGATCAGGAATCTCGAGGAAAGCAACAAGATGCTGGAAGACCAGAACCAACAGTTGAAGGGTCACACTCAACAAAAGGGAACTAAACTGGTGCCCGATGGAGAGAATTTCATTTATGTCGAGGATGAAGAGGTCAATACCAACTGTCCCCCCAACACCAATGCTACTGCCTTCCCATTCCCAAGCTACCGCAATGTTCCGCCTCCATCTCTCTACACCCAACAAGGTTTCACTACCATGAGCAAGAACAAGGCTGTCTATGAACCTTCCCCTGAATTGCTTGGTGGTTACCTCTCCGCTAGCAAACTACCCGCACCCTCGTTACCTCTGAGTATTGGGATGGCCGCTGCTACTGCTTCCACTACTCCTCCCGTCATTTTGTCAGAAACTATCCCCGACATCTCCAATCACCCTGTGGTTATGGCCATGCAAGAGAAAATGAGAAAGTTGATCGAGACCGTGGATAAGCAAAGTGCACCGACTACCAAGACAATCAACCCTAGCCAAGTGGGGGCTCTCCCCAAGGATTTCAAGATGCCTAAGGTGGCAATGTTTCATGGTGACTCGTGTCCTAAGACTCATTTGGATAGTTATGTGTTGGCCATGAGGGCTCGTGACTGCACCAACGAACAAATGGCTCGCGTATTTCATAGCACTTTGGATGGTATAGCCCTGCGTTGGTTCTTGGGGCTAGAACCAAGCGAGAGGCAAACGTGGGATCAAATCAGTGCCATTTTCTGTGAGAAGTATCAAGGTAACTTGGATTGGCATGTGAATCGAACGGATCTTGAGAACACTATGCAAAAGCCCGGCGAGGCTATTTATGATTTTTACAAGAGGTGGAACCATCGGTTGTGTGAGGTCCAATACCCACCAAAGGCGAAGGAACAGAAACAGATTTTCTACAAATGCTTGCTACCGGAGATGAAAGCAGCTATAGGTAATGGTTATTTCCCTGATTTGCGGGAAATGGTTGACGCCGGAGTAAGGTACGAAGCAGGGCTCACTGCGATTGTGCCGCCAAAGGAAAGTCCAAAGACCAACAACAACAATTCCTTCCGCTACAAGGCCCCTACCGCGCCTGCGCCTCCTAGGGGTGGAAAGGAGGCCGTCGGCCAAGTGAATATGGTCCAGAAAGAGGTCCCGTTAGATGTCCAAGCCGTAACAAGGAATGGGGCTCCGCCGCAAAGGGAGAGGGAGCACTTTGATGATTTTGGTATGCCTATGGGGAAAGTCTTTGACGTGTTAGTCAAGAGGGGTCTTATCAAGCCTTTAGAGAATTACCAACCTGCCTACCCAAGAAGTGATTTGGACGCCTCCAAGTTCTGCAAGTATCACAAGCACGTCGGGCACACAACGGATGGTTGTATTCAATTGAAGCGTGTAGTACAAGGGTTGATCAATGACAAGAAGATTGAGAAGCCGAAGGGTCCTAATGTGGTGAATAACCCTCTTCCTAACAATGGGGGTGGGGTGAATATGGTGCAAACATGCGAGATTAGTATCCTAGAGCTCATGGATGCTTTGGACAAGATAGGGCTCACGATGGTCGATATCTTCATGGCATTGGTGACATTAGAAATACTCGAACCATTAGAAGGACGCCTTCCCCGCCTTGGTTGCGATTTGTCGAAGTTTTGCCACTGCCACAAGTGCACCGGTCACACTACCGAAGAATGCTTTGCACTCAAAAAGGCCGTGCAAGAGCTCATCCACAAGGGAGTCATCGAAGACCCTAGAGATTATGTAGCTAGCAATGTACTCATGGTAGAACTTAGTGAGATCACTGATCCGGCCGAGCCTGTTGTGGCGGACTGTGATGAGATGGGTTGTATTTCAATGACTAATAATAAAGAATCTTCTTGCTACTTGTTGTCTTTAGAAGAACTAGTAAGTGAAGTCGAATCTCTAGAGGAGGAGAGTCCCAAGCCCTCTCAACCTCTTTCTTGGGCCGAAATCTTCGAGGAGGCCGAGAAGACCGAAGTTTCTCCCCCTTGTCATGACTCGCCATTGTCTTTGGAGGAGCTACGGGCGGAAGTTTGCCTCCTTACAAGATCCGGTCAAGTGTACCAATCCGACCCGAAGGGTGCAAAGAAAGTCTTTGGGAAGGAACCCGAGCAAGCCGACCTAGACAAAGAAGACCCTATCCTCACTCAACTCAAACAAACCCAAGCCCACATTTCACTATGGTCCCTACTCACCTCCTCCCTAGCCCATCGCCTCATGCTCGAGCAAAACCTCGCCGCCACCATGGTACCATCCACTATTACCCCGGAGGACGTCACCCACATGATTGGTAATATCCACTATGGAAACATCATCACTTTCTCGGAGCTAGACAAGCCAGTGTTCGGAGTTGATCATAATGAGCCTTTGTACATCACTGTCGAAATAAATGGCAAGAAGATTCCCCGTGTATTCATTGACAATGGTTCTTCTATTAATATCCTGCCTTCAAGGATGATGGATGTGGTTGGCATTCATGGTGTTGATTTACGCCCATCCAAACAAACCATCAAAGCTTATGACTCTACATGCCGCGCCGTGATAGGCGAAGTCACCCCTCCCATTACCATCGGAACAAAGATCCTGCCGACAGACTTCCATGTCATAGACATCCCCGCAACCTTCTCACTCCTCCTCGGCCGGCCATGGTTACATCAGTCGGGCGCTGTCCCATCTTCCCTGCACCAGTGTGTGAAGTTTCAATCCGGTAATGAAGTGACCATCATCTACAGTGATCTTGTAACGGCCCAAGGGACGGACACCAAGGGCGTTCCTGTCTTACAGATTCAGCATGGGGAAGAGAGCCGACTCTTCAATGGCTTCGAAATAGTCGCTCAAGCACAGATCTGCACCATCGACCTCACCAAAACAACGGACAAAGTGGCGCCTATTGTCAAGATACTACGTAACATGGGTTTTATACCGGGGCTGGGGCTAGGTAAGAACTTGCAAGGCCCCACAGAATTGGTTGAAGAGATTAATCATCGAGGGTTGTTCGGTCTAAGATACACCCTTACTCTTGAAGACAGGATGGAGCAACAAAGCATAGAATTGCTTAAAAAAATGAAGCTTCCCTACAAAAAGCCTGAAATGCGGCCATACCGCCTGTCCCTAAATAGCTACTTTGTTAAGGAAGGCGAGGAGTTTTCGTGTTTTGAGTTCGCCGAGCCATGGATTGACCACACCGGGAAGTTGCAAAAAGGGTTCGAGATTTTCAGAGATGTGGAGTTCGATCGGTCCGACATGAAGCTGACTTACATGGAATATGACAAAGCCACGGGCAGAGTTAGAACCATCAAGCATGAGTACTCCACCAAGGTTGCAGATGACTTAGCAGATCAACTTGAAGCCGCAACCCTTGACAAGGCAGCAATAGAAGCCGCAGAAACTCCAAGTTTGACTGAGACGTGGGACGGCCAATATCTGCTTCAACATCTGGGTAATCTGGGGCTGCACGAAGACATGGTTGCCGTCATCGGGGATGATTCTGAAGATAAGGTAGACCTAAGGACATTGGTGGTACCCATGGGGGACAAGCTCAAGAATTGGTGCATCATTGGGGGACCTATAGCTACTCCGGAATTTATGGTGGGAACACTGGGGCTTACTCCTTCTCCTGTCGCCACTCCTGCAGCATCTCCTGTCACTCACCCAAAATCCCCGTCCCCAGAGTCTAGTGTTTTACATTTTGAATTTGAGTCTTCCTCTAAGTCTGACGACCTTACGTCTGAAGACTATGATCTTGTTGCAAACGCTATCTTCCCTTTTGCTATGAATGAAACCCTCGACCTTTCCGAGTATCCCTCCATAGTCACTCTTTTAACTGATAAATTGGCTAATAATCAAACTAATGATAGACACTTAGTTAATAATGATTCATTAGAAGAGGCAGACACAAACACATTAAATGATGAATACATTAAAGAGATTTCAGAACAGGTTATTAATCAAAAAGAATCTCGAGCCCAAGCTGCCGATGAGGTGTTAACATGCGTGAATTTGGGAACCAAAGCCGAGCCTAGGGAAACGCAGATTGGAAGCTTCTTCAGCGGAGCCGAAAGGGAAGCACTGGTTGAGCTACTCAGAGAATATGTGGATGTGTTTGCATGGTCTTATAAAGACATGTCGGGGCTCGACAACTCGATCGTAGAGCACAGAATCCCGACAGCACCAAATGCTAAGCCAGTCAAGCAGAAGCTGCGCCGTATTAAGCCGGAATGGTCTTTGCAAGTGAAGGAAGAGATTGAGAAGCTACTCCGTGTGGGTTTTATCAGGGTGATCGAGTATCCAACGTGGTTATCAAATCTGGTGACTGTCAAGAAATCCAACGGTAAAGTCAGAGTATGTGTGGATTTTCGGGATCTCAACAAAGCTACGCCAAAGGATGACTTCCCCTTGCCAAATATCGACATGTCGGTGGACGCGACCGCCCGTTCTGAGGTCAAATCGCTTGTGGATGGGTTCGCCGGATATAACCAGATGGAGACAACCGAGGAGGACCAAGAAACGACCCCCTCCACAACCTCGTGGAGGATCATCAGTCGGCGAGTTCGAGCCGTGTTTAGAATGCAGTCTCCTCGGAACAAAGCCGAAAAGGGAGAACTCGTCAAGTTACTGCAACACCTCAACCATTTTACAACAGTGGGGGAACCGACACTCAGAGAAATAGAAAGGGCCCGCGACCAAGAATGGAGTTCGAGATGTGAGTTCGCATTATGCTGCCTCAAGGAGTACCTCGCGAATACCCCAATCCTGCACTCGGCACATGGGAATGAACTTCAGACCACAACACCAACGACAGAATCGTGGCCCTCGCGCCAGGAAAAGGAAATCAGTAAAAAAATGCAAAGGTTTTTGGACAACTCCCCCCTTTCAGTCCACCGATACACAAGAATGGGGACCCCTTTCGCAAAATTATTCGACCAACTGAGACAAATGGGCAAGATGCAGCCTCTAGAAGAACATTCACTCCTCTCCGAATTACCACCCCTTCAACCATTTAAACCTACCAAATGTTGCTCTTACCACCAAGACGAAGGCCACGACACCAACGACTGTGTCGCTCTACAAAGGAGAATCCAAGGCTTGATGGACGCAAACATGCTCACCAGCGTGAGAGGATTTTGGTTCTATAGGGAAGGCGAAAACTAGGAACTCCTCGGTTGCTGCGAAATCGAGCCTTATGTGAAGAACGACTCGGAGGCACCCTCGCACCTGACTGCAGAAACAATGCAAGACATCTCAAGAAAAATAGGGGATTTAAAGCAACGCGTCGACGCAATGACCAAAGTCAGGGACGCGCCACAAGACTAGACAGAATGGCAGATTTGGATGGCAACCCGTTCAAAAAACCAGTCAACCTCAACAAGCTCAGACGCTACTATGACTAGACTCCCCCTCTTAAAAAAAAAAAAAATAAAATAAAATAAAATAAAATAAAATAAAAAAATTATTACTACGCAAAAAGAAGCCCGATAGACTGAAAACCCGCAAAGGGCGGTCTATGCAAAATAAGGGTGCGTACAAAGCTCGCTAGATCGAAAACCCGCAAGGGCGGTCTAGGCAAAAGTTAGAGCATTCCCCCTTCTATCTTCCCTTTCTTTATAATCATTCTAGTCTGACTGGAGTGAACTACGGCGACCTGAGCCCCTTAGTCCTATTTGTAAAAGGGGAACGTAGGCAGCCTTTCAAAAGGTGCGGTCTAAAAAACAAATAAACATCCAAATCTTGTCAAAGCAATAAAGATAGAAGTTGTATTTTTCTGAAAGCAAAAACTTTTATTCCCATAGTCATTGCATGTTAACACTTATTTGATGAGTCTAAGCTTGACATACTTTTTGAATAAATAACCTATTCTGAAATTGAAACTCAAACAAAAGCAAACTAAATTAAACTAATGTGTCTGCACGACTATGGAGAGACGCTCGGGATTACCCCTTAGTGCCATTTGTGCCCTCGGTCTCTTTCTTCTTACTTTGCCCACGGCGAACTTTCTTCTTGCTAGGATTCCCGCAAAATCTTCTTTCAAACTCGCTAACACCTTTAGCCTTTCCATTAGGAGCCTCTTCACCTTTCCTCTTCTTTGACGCCCCCACTTCTTCTCCGCCTCCGTTAGCCACGCTCTTACTCATCCTCCTCTCATAAGCCTCAGCCTCCTTAATCCTCAAGGAAAAACTTGGAGCACAGGATCCCAAAATAGTGCCCCTTAGGGTCTCTAGAGTCTGCTCTGCATGCCCAAGTCTCCCCATATACCAGTCCAAATACTCGCGTGGCAAGAAGGTGTTGCTAGAGCGTGTGAGGAAGGTCCTACGACTAAATCCAGCCTCGCCCCACATCTGAGAAAGAAGGACTGAGACACTATCATCCAACTGAAGTACCCCAAAAGGAAAATCATCTCTCTCCTCGTCCCAACCCTCCGGGATGGTCTGCACCAAACCATACTGACGAAGCACTCTAGAGGGATAGTAAAAAGTAGTTCCAGAGAGGGTCGGAACTTTGATCATGTGAAGTCCCACTTGTTTCTCCCTCACAGAGTGAACGTGCCAATGGGGCACCACCCACTGAATGTCGTCAGTCACCATTTCCGCCAAATACTTTTCCCAACCTTTGAGAGTCATGCCCTCAAACTGCTCCGCCATGCCTCTAATGTGGTGCATCCATGGGGCCACCTTCAGAGAAGCCGCCGGTTTATTCACTTGAAGCCGCTCTTGCAACCACATGGTCAAAAGCCTATCACTACCACAAGGCATCCCACCATAAGCCGCGAGATGGGGAATCCCACAGAGCATCTCCCCAAGAATGACCGGTACAATATCATAACCCAAACGAGCCAAGTTCACCATACCCAAACATCCTTCACTGGCAAATCCCACCTCAGAAGGGAAAAGGATAGAGCTAAACAAGCATAGTGCAAGATGGTCCAAGGAGCGGTCAGATGTCACGTCTGCATGCATGAAGTGTTGTGGCATCCAAGAAAGGTCGACATAACCACCCCTAGCATACCTATCAAAGTCATCCGCGGGTACGCCAAAGGTCACCAACTTGTCCCTCAAGCAGACGAAGTCAAAAGGCAAGGCAACTTTACCCTTCCCTTTGTAGCCACACAATGCTGCGATGTCCTCATAAGTGGGTGTTATCTCGTTGAATGAAAAGTTGAAGACATGGAGGGTATCGTTCCAAAATCTCCCACAGGCTTGCAAGAGGTTGTTATTGGAGTTCATGTGCAAAAGTGACCAAAGACACTTTATCCCATACCGTTCATCAACTTTCCTACGACTCGAACCAGGAAGTTTGGCAACCCACTTCTCCAAAGAGGTTATAAAGACTTTCTTCCCAAGACTTGTGATTCTAGCCTCTTGATCCATGGCAAAGAGCAAGAAAAATTGGCAAAAAGGAACTCAAAAACTGCTCAAAAGGTTGCTGGTACGTTTTTATGGCTGCAAAGGGTTCATTAAATAGGGCACGAACTCCCACTCTTGCCAGGAAAAGGAAAACCGGAGGCGGCGCAGGATGTGGCCACGCGGCCAACATTGCCCCTGGCCCCGCGGCCGATATTGCCTTTGGCCGGGCGGCCAACTTCGTCCTAGGCCACGCGGCCAACTTTGCTCCGGATCTCGCCATGGCCAGGCGGCCAACATTGCTCCGGGCCACGCCATGGCCATGCGGCCGACTTTGCTCCATGCAGAAATCCAGTTTGTTTCTTCCCACTCCGTGACGGATCCATGCAACTACGTACCTGCCCCCTTCCATGGCTCATGCATTGTATAAAATTAGGAACATTTGTAAAATAACTAGTTTGCACAAGTAGGCTCCCACAATAAAATTGCATTTTAGAACATAATATACATACATGCATTTTATACATTTGTCCTGTACATACATATCCCTCTGCTCTCTACTAGCTAACAGTGTAGGAAATGAAGATGGACCCCGCCTAATCAGAATCCTCCTCCGTGGTGTCTCCACGCCGCGCTAAAGCCCGAGAGCTACCGGCACCCGAACTCCGTCCCCGGACCGCTCGACCACCAATATGAGAAGAGCCCGCACCATTCGGAGACCGTTCCCGACGCTGGGGTGACGCAACATCGTCCCTCTGACAAGTACATGAATGGTACGCCTCCCTCAGTAAGCGCATCAACTCGTTCTCCCGCCGAGCTGAACGGATATAGGCCTCCCGAGTCACCTGAAAGTGAAGCCAAGGCAATGATTACAATGCATAAAGAAATAGGTGTGTGCAAACATGACTAATACAAAGCACAAAGCCGTACCCCAGCGTCGGACGGAGGAATGAATGTCTCCTCAACAAGATCGGCATCAGTCGGCTCCAAGCTAAGCTCCACCTCCCGGCCGCCCCTCATCACTCTCACGCTACTCGAGCCAAGGGGCATGTCAACCAAAGGCCGACTCCGACCAACATAACGGGCCGAGCTCGACCCCTCTCCAGACAACATCCTAGCTCGTACTTGTGGACTGACCAGCCGCGTCCGTACATAACCGGCATAGTCGTCACTCCCTCTGTAATGCTCTGCCGGAGTGGGAGCCAAGAAAGTCGCCAACCTCGCGGGACGGAGCATATCCCGAGGAGGGTCATAAGGAGCCCACGGTAACGCACCAGCCCTGTGCTGATGAACCACCCTCTCCCCAAGATACATGGCCTCCCCGGTGAGACCTACAAGAAGAACCCTAGAGGCGGTCAACTCCACTACAAAGGGACCAACCGAAGCCTCATTGGCCAGGCTCCATGGGTAAAATCTAACCCCGATGGGCTCAGACATCGCAAACACCCTCCTCAGATCAGCAGCATCTACTATCTTCCTGTCCCGGTTTTTGCGGGAAGGAGCCCTGTTGCCCTTGCACCAATACGACATGATGGGAACAACCTTGTTAACACTCATCACCAACTGAAAAGGGGCGACACCGAAGACCTCGTACACCCAAGCCTGTGCATATAATGAGAGAGACATTTCAGACCAAAAGATGGAACAAAAATCTCAACAAGTGAAAATAAGGGTAGTCAAGAGCGTACCTCAAAGGCAAACTGGAACCCGTCAAAGGCCGACGAGCTAACCCTCGAGCAATGGTCCAAAGCCCGGTAAATCTCAGCCAAACCGGCTCCACCCCAAGAAATCCCACCAACTAAGTCCAAGTCCACAAGAGCCCCTAGCAGCGAGTACCGGCAGATAGTAGCCCCACTGGGAAACAAAATCTCTGAAAAGCTGTACCATAAGAACAGCCGGACCAAGCAATCCAAATCATATTCCCCCTACTAAAGGCCTCAATAGCCACCTCCACCAAGCGATTCACCTTCCCGGCCTCCACTCCATAACCCTTGACACCTCCTCCTAGGTCGGTGTCAACTCCCAGCAGAGCCTGTCTATAGTCCCGCCGCTCCGCCAAGCTCTCATCAAAAGGCAAAGGGGTACCAGTAAACCTCAACCCCGTAATGGCCGCGAAATCCGTCGGCGTGATGGTAATCTCTCCCCAACTAAAGTGGAAGGTATGGGTGGTATCCCACCAGAACTCCCGGCACACCTCTATCACCGCTGCCACCTTCAGGGTAGCCCCGACCATGCGAACACTGTCAAAGAATGGGCCAAAGCCCATAGCCTCGATCCGAGCACGCAAACCGCCCGGTCCCTCCGGCAGGGACACCCACAGTTTGCCCACAGTCACTGTGGACCCACGAGCCTTGATCCTCTGCAGGTAAACACAGCACAGGTATGTTACCATTCTAGCAATTTACAATTCCAGCAATTTAAATTCTAGTATTCCATTATTCTAGCATTTCATATTATGTGCATAAAACATACAAATGTGCGAGAAGGAGAGGAATGAAAATTCAAAATTTACCTCTCGCGTCTCCGGAAGCCCCATCGACCAATGACGCTCAGAGTCGATATAAAAATCGTAATCTTGGTCGAACGTAGACCGCAGCAGATTGTCGCGATAATTCCGAGTCACGGCTCGTGGTCTCAAACCGCCCCGTGGAATCAAGGGCGCCGCTTCAAAGCCCACTCCTGGGTCAGCCCCTACATTTCCTCCGCCCTGAGCATTACCGTGCCCCTCTCCTTGTTGCTCTTATTGTGGAATCATATACCCACCATGGCCCGGAAAATCTCTAAATAATACCTCATTGATCCAATCCGCCATATCTTCAAGAATTATGTGAAATGAAATCTTCAAAATTATCAAAATCTGAGCTTTCTCTCTCTAAAAACTCAATTTTCTCTCTCTAACTCGTCAATGGAGGAAGGAAGAAGAAGAAAGAAGAAAAGAAGAAGAAGAGGGAGGGTTTCTGGTGATGTGACCAAGAGTCAGCCCGCCGGCTACCTTGGCCACGCGGCCACTTTCGTCCTTGCAACCCCAGCCGTCAGATCAGCAATCCGCGTGAAGGAGATCTGACCACTCAACAGCCTTGGCCACGCGGCCACTTTTGCAATTCAGTGTGTTTGGCCACGCGGCCAACCTTGCCCCTTCAGATAAAATTCCACTTTTGCCCCTGATCTTTTCCCTTTAAATTCATTTTTAATGCCTTTAACACTACTTTGAATGATATTCGGGTACGGAAAGCCCCTTAAAATTTCCATTCTTCACCGAATATATGCTTAGGATTCGTATGATTGTAGAGACTTCGGCGCCTCTACGACATACCATCCTAGATCAATCGTAATTGGCAGAAGCCTCGGCGTTTCTATTTGCGAAAGATCCAGCATCTATTATTAGGATTCGTATGATTGTAGGGACTTCGGCGCCTCTACGACATACCATCCTAGATCAATCGTAATTGGCAGGAGCCTCGACGTTTCTGTTTGCGAAAGATCCAGCATCTATTATTGAGATTCGTATGGTTGTAGAGACTTCGGCGCCTCTATGACGTACGCATCCTAGATCGATCGTGGTTGGCAGAAGCCTCGGCGTTTCTGTTCGCGAGAGATCCGACATCTATTACTTTAGCGCGATCGGCAGGAACCCTGGCGATCCTGATTGCGTTTACCATTCCATCTTGGGATTATTTAGACAACGTAGTCTGCATTTTTCCCAAATAACTTCATTGCTTACGAATATATTCGTTCTTCATGCAGGATAGTGCCCGTAGGTTTATTATCCGCAGTAGAAGTCCGACATCTCGTTTTATCCCCAGTAGATCTCTGAACTACGACCGGCTTGATTCCTCGGAGGATACGTAGGAAACCTGAAAAGGTCCAGCCACCCGACCGACGCGGTCATCTCTCATCCCCAGCAGGTGCATTTTCCCCAGCAGAAGACGTTGCCCCCATCAGAGGACAGTCCTTCCCAATTTCCCCATCAGATTTGAACTACGTTTGTCTTGATTCCCCCGCGGATACGTAGGTCGCCTGTCAAGGTTCAGCCGTTCCCTTACCTTTCATCTGTTTTTGGAACTCATGTTTCAGACGGATCCTTCTTTTATCGTCGACCCCACATTGCCTTGCAAGAAGCGTCGCCGAGGGGCTACTGTTAGTACCCGGCCTGAAAATGAGTTTATTAGGACTTTCCCAAAAATACAAGGACTTTATAGGAATTAGAAACCTTGCAAAGACTTGTCCCGGATTCCCAAAATATCTCATTTATGACAAAATCTATCAAATTAGGTAGTAAATGGTTTCCTTAAAACCATGCAGAAACCCTAGCTTAAGAATCAAGTCAGCCTGCAACCTTGGCCACGCGGCCAACCTTGCTCCGCGTTGATCTTGGCCACGCGGCCACTATTGTCACCGGCTTCAACCATGGCCAGGCGGCCAACCTTGCTCTGGGTGATCCTGACCATCAGATCTTCCCATCAGCCTACTATATAAACCACTCCATTCGATTGGTTTAAGGATCCGATTTGGAGAGCTCTAAGTACGGATTTTGGAGTTCTTAAACAATATTTTGCTCTCTAATTAGCATTCAAACTTCCAAGAAGATCCAAGGTTTATTTCTTGCCAACATAGGTAAGTTTTCTAACTTTTTCTTCATGTTCTTGCATTATTTTTAATGTAGATCTTTTATATTCATGTTCGTACATGTTTATTCATAGTTTCTTCATATTCTTTGCATGCTCATTCATATGTTCATAATATGTTCTTCGCATGTTCATCGTATTCATAGATTAAAACCTTATTTATGCTATATTTAGGGTTGCGATCTTCATGTTTGCATGTTATTTCATAGCCGATGATGATCGAGGGTTCATCAACCCGAGGATGATCTAGGAACTACTTCTAAACCCTAATCTTTAGGTAATTCCCCCCTCATTATGCATGATCCCGATTCTTCTGCCTATTCTAATTCTCTGCGAACTACGCTGACCTGAGCTTCTCACATTGAGAGGAACGTAGGCAATCTTCGGATCCGGTCTAAATCACTAACACACTACTAACACATTCATCATGATAGAAAGACCGATCGATTCGGGCAATAGGAGTGATAACGTTCAATATTCTTCTCTTGTTGTAATTTGACCCCCGAACCCATTAAACATGCTTTTTTCAATGTTTTGGCTTTAATTAAAACGGCGTGGCGACTCTCATAATTTTAATGTCGTTAAGAATATTCCCTTTGTAAATAAAAATAATCACAAGATACTTCCCACGCGTCGCTTCATCGGAAAGGGGTATTCACAGTTTCCCTCTTGTGGAGGAACTCAGGCCGTCGTAGATCACACATAAGGCAAACATAAGCAAAGCAGATAATGAAACATTTAGCAAGTACTCCTGCAAAACAAAGGTTAGCCTTATAATATATGGGGAGTTTCTTTGTCGTTAGGGAGGTCCTAAGTGTTGGTAGTGGTGCCCTAAGCACGTTTAATAAACGTTGTAATTGTTATCATTTATTTCATATCAATAAAGAAATGTTTTGATTATTATTGTTGTTCATGTTTACTTATAATAATCTCCGTCCCTAGTACTTGTTAAGCACTAGTATAAAGGCTAAATGATTATGGGATGATCATGTTAGATTTATGGGTACTTGTTTGGAACAAGGTACTGGACATGACCCGCTGTATGAGATTTGTGTCATGGTCTATGTCAAACATATATCTCATATTAGTTATGTCATCTGAACCCTTAGACATGAAGTTATTATAGTCTTCCACTTGATGAACATTATGTTTGATATATTCAAACGCTATCTTTAACCGGGTAGTTACAAAGGGTATGATTGGCATAATCGGATTCACGTAGGGAAGAATAATAAGCTAAATGGATTTGTCCCTCTTCGGAGAGATGTCGAGCTTGGGCCTCTCTTAGGAATGATGTTGATGAAATGTTCGGCCGGACTCAAATGAATTGATTGGATCAATGTCATTTGGATTATCAACATATTCAGAATCGAGAAAGGATTGAACAAAACAAGTTGATTGTTTGACCATGACTTGTGTTCAATGACATCGTGGACAAAAGGATTGTGACATATTCTAAAGGAATGCGAACTTGTATCTAGTTATACTATTTGGGTAGGTATGACGGTTTGCTAGAACCTAATCATATCTTATGGTTTCATGTTTGAACCCATTGCCAACTTAGTATAATCCTAGAGGGTCACACACAATAGAACGAATCTTAAAATGACTAAATTGGAATTTTTCAGCGGTTCTGGCAAGGCGGGCGACCGCACAAAAAAGAACTGGGCGTCCGCCTAATGTTGGGCGACCGCACAGCCTCTTTTGGGCGGCCGCACAGTGCTGTCGGCAGAAACTTTCCTAATTCGATTAGGAGAAGCTTTTGACACAAGTTTCCTATTTGGAATAGGTCCTACTTGTGTATAAAAGACCAAATTCGGCCAGCACTCTTCTCCAATGTTTTTGTGAGTCTCCAAAGAGTTTGAGAGAGATTTTATTTTGTTCTAAGACATCTTAGATTGAAGAACAAAATAATACACAAATAAAATTCCATATAGTCATATTAAATTGTGAAAGTGTGTTTCATAATTTTGGTCTAGCAACCAAGATCAAGAAGTTCCTTGATATTCGTTCGTGGTGTGGATACCGCTAGAGGGTGAAGCTCATCATCTTCAAAGTTCGTGTTCTTACGTTCATTGTGATCAAGCTTCAAATCACCACCAAGATCAAAGCTAAAATTCAAAGTCATCAAGGGTTATTTTTCCTCTATTCATATTGTTGTATTTGATTTAATCATATGAATGGATCTATGGGCTTTTGAGTTTCATAAAATTTTAAATGCTAATTTCCGCTACGCATGTTACTCCGAAACCCAACAGTGGTATCAGATCCCCGTTCATGTTGATTATTTCAATACCTAGATCATGTTATGTGTATATAAATTGTTTATGTGCCTTGCATGATATGAATATTGGAATATATGATGTTTATGTGTTATGTGATTTTATGTGGTTTATTGTTTTGCAACTTTAATCGCACGATTCAGTCGCAATAAATATTATGATGGATTACGAATTGTTTGATTATTAATTTTGATTGGATCATGGTTTTAATAATGGGGGAAAAACAATTTTGAGACAAAATTTTCGAACATTAAAAATTCTGTACATTCTGATCCCCGTGGGCGACCGTACAGTAGGACCTGGGCGGCCGCACAGTTTTGGGCGACCGCACAGGACCTCTTGGGCGGCCGCACAAAGAGATCAGAGAGTCTGATTTTGGTCAAAAATCAGAATCTGGAATTTTATAAAAATTCAACGAAACCAGTAACAGAGCCATTCCAGACCTGCTGATCTGGATTGGGTTTTGGGTAGTTGGTTTGAATGTGGATCTTGGGGTTTGATTTTCCTATTTGTTTTGATCTTGTGATTCTAAGAATGATTCAAGGTTTGGATGGCTAATATACGTTCATCGAGATTGTGTTTCCCAAACTTGATCGCAATCAAAGTTTCAAAGATAAAACGAAGTTAGAATTATGAAGAGTTCATAATTGCTAAAATTGAGAAACAAAGTTCTTGATTCAATGATTGGAGATCCATGTGGAATTGTGGATGCAATTGGCCTACGTTTATCGAGACTATCTATTGCTTAGTTTCAGCCACATGGACTACTTTCTTGGTTTCTTGAATTAGTGCGGAATTGTGGATGCCTCATGGCTTAGTTTCGGCCGCACTTCTTGTTGTCTTGATTTGGAAGATGATAACCAAAGTTAAAAGAGTCTCATCCTCATAATTATAGAGAAACTAATGACACATAAATATTATGCTTAAATTAATGCAGATTAATTTAGTGGCTAAACTTGATGCGTAACATGTTTATATTATGTGCTCATAAATGTGTTATATGCTATATGTGATGAACCTTCAAAGAAAGTTTTAAGTCCTTCATTGCCATGCCATGCTTAAAACACTTGCTTATACATGGGTGATCTTGATGTGGGTTCGCCTCCGCGAGGTGCATTTATTTTATTCATGTATGAGCAAGATGAGGTTCATTAGTTTAATGTGGGCTTGCCTCCGCAAGGTGCATTAAATTGAATGGTTCCTATACATTTAAAATTGTTGGACTTAATTAGGCGTCAAAACGGTTTTGGGCCTAGGCAAAAGATGAGATTAAACATGCTTTGGAAATTGGATTTCTCAAAGAATCTCATAAAAAGACCTAAGAATCATATGAGATATGATTGACATGATCGTCTACCTAATTAATTTAGTTTTGAGCGGTCCGCCTCCGTGGACTCAAAAGTTAAATTAAAGTTGGATCTTAGCTCAATTAAATTATATTATGCATTGGATGTATATGAAGGTTATATAATTTAGTGGGAGTATTTTTGTTTGAAAAATACATTATTTCTTTAATGAAAACCGGTACTTATTAAATTTTGGAAATTTTGCATATTTGTAGATAATGACTACTAACACTCAATCAATTTCGTTGCGATCGATCCTTGAGAAGGATAAGCTCCAAGAGAATGGTAGGAACTTTATGGATTGGATCCGTAGCCTAAGAATTGTTCTTAGGCAAGAAGATAAGTTGTACATTCTCGATGGGTCTCTTCCTGCTGAACCAGAACCTACTGCCCCTAGGGTAGAAAGAGACAGTTACAAGAAACATCGTAATGATTCTAGAGATGTAAGTTGTCTCATGCTTGCTACTATGTGCTCAAAACTCCAACAAAGTTTGGAACATTTGGAAGCCTATGAGATAGGCGTGGAGTTAAGAGCCATGTTTCAAGAGCAAGCTAGGCAAGAGAGGTACAAGACCATTGTTGCATTCACTACTTGCAAAATGAATGAAGGGCAACAAGTGAGTCCTCACATGCTGAAAATGAAAGGTTATGTAGAGCACCTTGAGAAACATGGCTATCCAATCCCATTGGAGCTAGCCACGGATCTCATTCTTAATTCATTGCCTAAAAGTTATAATCAGTTTGTGATGAATTATAACATGCATGGAATGGATAAGAATCTCTCCGAGTTGCATGGGATGCTTAAAACTGCGGAGATGAAGATTGCGGAGAAAGGTTCTCCCGTGCTCTTGGTTCATGATGGGAAGAAGGCTAGTGCCAAAGGAAAGGGTAAGAAAGTTGTCAAACCCAAGATAAGCAAGGAAAAGGTTGCCAAGGCTTCTGAGGCAAAACCCGATTCACAAAAGGATGCAATCTGTTTCCATTGTCAAGAAATTTGGTAATTGGAAACGTAATTGCAAGGCTTTCTTGGAAGAGCAAAAGAAGAAGAAGAGCAGCAAGGCTGCGTCGACTTCAGGTATCTATATGATAGATATTCTCCTTTCTACCACTGATTTTTGGGTATTGGATACCGGATGTGGTTCTCATATTTGTTTAAATGTGCAGGGTCTAAAGAATAGAAGACTACTTAAAGAGGGTGAAGTAGACCTACGCGTGGGGAATGGAGCAAGAGTTGCTGCATTAGCCGTAGGGACTTATGAAGTTACTTTACCTTCCGGATTAATTCTTGTTTTAAACAATTGTTATTATGTTCCGGATTTAAGTAGAAATATTATTTCAATTTCTTGTTTGGATAATGAAGGATTTAAGTTTCTTATTGAGAATAAGAAATTTTCTATTTATTTAAATGATGTGCTTTATGGTATTGCTAATTCATTTAATGGCCTTTATGTCTTGGATGTCAAGAATGAAAATAATGAAAATGTCTATCATATAAATAAGAAATCTAAACCTAATGATGTAAATCATTCTTATTTGTGGCATTTCCGTCTTGGTCATATTAATGAGAAGCGTATCTCAAAACTCCATAGGGACGGACTTTTAGGTTCATGTGACCTTGAGTCATATGATACTTGCGAGTCGTGTCTTCTTGGAAAAATGACTAAGACACCTTTTACCAAGTTAGGTGAAAGGGCAAGCAACTTATTGGGGTTGATACATTCCGATGTATGCGGACCATTAAGTAGCAATGCTAGGGGAGGATTTCAATACTTCATAACCTTCACTGATGATTATAGTAGATTTGGGTATCTTTACCTAATGAAACATAAAAGTGAAGCATTTGAGATATTTAGAATATTTCAAAATGAAGTAGAAAAACAACTTGGCAAAAGTATTAAGGCACTTCGATCAGATCGAGGTGGAGAATACTTGAGTCATGAATTTGATGATCATCTAAAGAATTGTGGAATAGTTTCACAATTGACTCCACCCGGAACACCACAATGGAATGGTGTGTCCGAGAGGAGAAATCGGACTTTGTTAGACATGGTTCGATCGATGATGAGTCAAGTAGATCTTCCAATATCCTTTTGGGGTTACGCTCTAGAAACCGCTGCATTCACACTAAATCGTGTTCCAACTAAATCGGTTCCAAAGACTCCATATGAGATGTGGAGCGGAAAGAAAACTTGTTTATCTTTCATGAAGATTTGGGGTTGCGAAGCCTATGTCAAAAGACTTGTCTCTGACAAACTTGCACACAAATCTGACAAATGTATTTTTGTGGGATATCCAAAGGAAACCAGAGGATATTACTTTTACAACCGTGAGGACAACAAAGTCTTTGTTGCCCGAACTGGTGTCTTTCTAGAGAAAGAGTTTCTCTTCAAAGAAATCAGTGGGAGTAAAATAAATCTTGAAGAGATTCGAGACTCAGAAAATGACAGTGAACCAATAGGGAACAAGAACAAGAACCACAAGGAGTTGTGGAACCTGTTCAAAATTCACAAGCAACCCGCAGATCTAGTAGGTTACGATCCGAGCCCAAGAGATATGGATTTCTCGTAACGGATAGTAATGAGGTGGAAATCATTGAGAATGATGAACCATCAACCTACCAAGAGGCGATGTCTTCTCCTGATTCGGATAAGTGGCTTGGAGCCATGGAAGCCGAATTGCAATCCATGTAAGACAATCAAGTTTGGAACCTGATTGATGCGCCCGAATGTGTAAAAACCATAGGATGCAAATGGGTCTTCAAGAAGAAGACTGACATGGATGGGAAGGTGCATACTTACAAAGCTAGACTTGTAGCGAAGGGTTATAGGCAAGTTCATGGTATTGACTATGATGAAACCTTTTCACCCGTAGCAATGATCAAATCAATAAGAATTTTGCTTGCCATTGCCGCATATCATGACTATGAAATATGGCAAATGGACGTCAAAACTGCTTTCCAAAATGGAAAACTACAAGAGGATGTGTATATGACACAACCGGAAGGTTTTGAACAAGATTCTAAGGTATGCAAATTACAGAGATCCATCTATGGATTGAAGCAAGCTTCTAGGAGTTGGAATCTCCGTTTTGATGAATCGGTCAAAGAGGTTGGTTTCATCAAGAACGAAGATGAACCTTGTGTATACAAGAATATTAGTGGGAGCATAGTGCTATTACTTGTTTTATACGTGGATGACATATTGCTCATTGGAAACGACATTCCTACACTTCAGTCTGTGAAGACTTGGTTAGGAAAATGTTTTGCAATGAAAGATATGGGTGAAGCCGCATATATACTTGGCATTAAGATCTATAGAGATAGATCAAGGAGGCTACTTGGTTTAAGCCAAAGTACATACATTGACAAGGTCATTAGAAGATTCCGTATGGAAAATTCTAAAAGAGGGACCCTACCAGTGTTACATGGAGTTTCTCTAAGAAAGACTCAATGTCCTAAGACAAACGATGAGCGTGAGAAAATGAATGATGTTCCATATGCTTCGGCAATTGGGTCCATCATGTATGCCATGATTTGTACTAGGCCGGATGTATCTTATGCTTTGAGCATGACAAGTAGATACCAATCCGACCCTGGCGAAAATCACTGGGTAGCTGTAAAAGCGATTCTTAAGTACTTGAGAAGAACTAAAGACTCGTTTTTCGTCTATAGAAGAGTTCCAAGCAGAATTCCTTGTTGCCTAATTTGGTGACGGGATTTAGGTTTCCTAAGTCCTTAAGGGTTAAGGATTAAGACCTATTTAAGGATCCTTTTTACAGCCATTAGATATGTTGTTGTGAGTGCCTCCATAAGGTTTTGAGAGGTTATTTTCTTTTTCTAAGATCCCAAAAGTGAAGAACAAGAATATTCATAATTCCATATAGTTCTTACAATTGTGAAAGCGTGTTTCATAATTTGGTCTAGCAACCAAGATCAAGTGTTCTTGATATTCGTTCGTGGTGTGGATACCGCTAGAGGGTGAAACTCATCATCTTCATAGTTCGTGATTTTTGCTTTGTTCGTGATCAAGATTTCAAGCCTCCATCGAATTCAAGGTTGCAAAATCAAAGGCATCAGGGGTTAGTATTTTAGTATTCATTATGTTGTATTTGACTTAATCATATGAATGGATCTATGGGCTTTGGGTTTCATAAATTTTAAATGCTTAATTCCGCTGCGCATGTTACTACGAAACCCAACAGTGGTATCAGAGCACCGTTCATGTTGATTATTTTAATACTAAGATCATGTTGTGTGTATATAAATTGTTTATGTGCCTAGCATGATTTGAATATTGGGATTATGATGTTTATGTGGTCTATGCATTTTATGTGGTTTATTGTTTTATAAACTTTAATCGCACTGTTCAATCGCAATTAAATTATGGTGGATTTAAAATTGTTTGGATTATCAATTTTTGATTGGATCAAAGCTTTGATATTCTAGGGATTCAAGAATAAATCGTTTATTCAAGGTTTTGATGATCATGGTGATTGGATCACCAAGAACACCAAATCCTAATTGAATCGGGAAAAACAATTTTGAGATAAATTTTGGAACTTTAAAAATTTAGATTTTTCGCAAGGGGTCCGACCGGACCCAAGCCTTGACCCGGCCGAACCTAGGGTTTGGCGCCGGGGTAGGGTTAGGATTTTGGGTGTGGATTTTGGGTTTAAATCTCCTATTTGTTTTAGTCTTGTGATTCTCAGATTAGTTCAAGGTTTGGATGGCTAATCTACGTTCATCGAGATTGTGTTTCCCAAACTTGATCGCAATCAAGGTTTCAAAGATAAAACGAAATTAGAATTATGAAGAGTTCATAATTGCTAAAATTGAGAAACAAAGTTCTTGATTTAATGATTGGAGATCCATGTGGAATTGTGAATGTAATTGGCCTACGTTCATCGAGACCATCTATTGCTTAGTTTCGGCCACATTGACTACTTTCTTGGTTTCTTGAATTAGTGCGGAATTGTGGTTGCCAATGGCTTAGTTCGGCCGCACTTCTTGTTGTCTTGATTTGGAGATGATGACCAAAGTTCAAATAATCTCATCCTCATAATAATAGAGAAACTAATGACACATAAATATTATGCTTAAATTAATGGAGATTAATTTAGTGGCTAAACTTGATGCGTAACATGTTTATCTTGTGTGCTCATAAATGTGTTGTATGCTATATGGTGATGAACCTTCAAGAAAGTTTTAAGTCTTTTTGCCACGCCATGATTAAAACACTTGTTAGTGCATGGGTGATTTTAATGTGGGTTCGCCCTAGCGAGGTGCATTAACTTTATCTATGTATGAGCAAGATGGATGATGTGGGCACGCCCTAGCGAGGCACATCAACCATGGGTTTAAAATGGTTAGACTTAATTGGGCGTCAAAACAGTTTTGGGCCTTAGGCAAAGATGAGATTAAACATGCTTTTGAAATTGGATCCCTAAGAATCATATTGGATATGATTGACAAGAAAATGTCTACCTAATTAATTTGATTTTGAGCAGTGTGCCATAGCGTACTTGAAATTAAATTAAAGTTAGATCTTAGCCCAATTTAAAAGAATCTCAGAAAAAGGATCTAAGAGTCATATTGGATATGATTGACAGGGTTGTCTACCTAATTAATTTGGTTTTGTGTAATCCGCCATAGCGGACTTAAAATCAAATTAAAGTTGGATCTTAGCCCATGTAAATTATATTATACATTGGATGTATAAGAAGGTTATATAATTTAGTGGGAGTATTTTTGGAAAATACATTATTTATCTCTTTAATGAGATTGGTACTTGTAAAATTTTGGAAATTTTGCATAAGTTGTAGATGACAACTAAAATCGTTGCGATTAATCCTTGTTAAGGATAAAGCTTCAAAAGAATGGTACAAACTTCATGGATTGGATCCTGAGCCTAAGAATTGCTCTAAGGCAAGAAGATGTGTTGTACATTCTTGATGGGCCTATTCCTAAAGAACCCAAAGCCGGAATAGACAATCACAAGAATCATGAGTATGATTCTAGGAATGTGAGTTGTCTCAAGCTCACGATTATGTTCTCAAAACTTCAACAAAGTTTGGAACTTTGGAAGCCTATTAGATAGGCGTGGAGTTGAGTTACATGTTTCAAAGAGAAATCTAGGCAAGAGAGGTATAAAACCATTATTGCATTCACTTCTTGCAAAAGGAGTAAAGGGCAATAAGTGGAACCTCACATGATTAAGATAAAGGCTACGTAGAGCATCTTGAGAAACTTGTTTGTCCAATTGGATTGGAGCAAGCCACGGATCTCATTCTTGATTCATTGTCCAAAAGTTGTAATCACTTTGTGATGAACTATAACATGCTTGGAATGAATAAGAATCTCTCCGAGTTGCATGATATGCTGAAAAAACTGTGGAGATGAAGATGGTGGAGAATGGATTCTCCAATGCTCATGGTTCATGATGGAAAAGGAGGTCAAATGCCAAAGGAAAGGTAAGACAGATTTGTCAAACCTAAAGGAAATAATTATGTTTAAAATAATAACTCTAATTGATGCAATTTGGTAAAATGGCAATTGGATTGACCATTTAGGATTGTAGTCAAAATTCTGAATGATCAATAAAAGAAATGGTAGTGGGACTACCGCTTGGAAATATTTATGTTATAAATTAATCTTTCTAAATTTAATTATTGGGTATTGGATATCGCAATAATTAGTAAATTGAAAGACTGCTTATAGTAACGGTTGATCTATGAGTGGTAATGATGCAAGAGTTGCAACATTATTCATAGAACACTTGTAAAGTGACTTTACTAATGAAGTAGGAAATATTATTTTGTTATAAGATAATGAAGGATATTCATTTCTTATTTGGAATAAGAAAGGTTCTTTATTTATTATGATTTACTTCATTGTGTTATCATATAAATAAATTTTATATCCTAAATCTTGAAGAACAAAGTAATAAAATCTATAACATAAATAATTAAAATTCTTTATGCCTTATTGTTTTGATCAAATAAATGAGAAATGCATATCTAAAATTCCATGGGACGGAGTTTTAACTCATATGATTTGAAATCACATGATTTATGCAAATATCATTTACTTGGACCAAAACATCTTTTACTATGAATAGTAAAAAGCTAATATCTTACCTGACCTAATACATGTCAATGTATATGGTGCATTAAGTAGCAATGCTAAAAGAGAATTTTGGTTATACTTGGTAAAACTATTCAAAGATTCTGACTCGATCATGATGATGAATAATTGAACCGAGATTTTGATAGTTATCATTAAGGTTGTGAAATAGTTTCACAATAAACTCCACTAAGAACACCATTTGGAATGATGTGTCTGTATGGAGGTATTGAACCTTATTGGATATGGTTCATAAGATGATAAAATCAAAATTGATCTTCCATTATTTGTTTTGGGGTTATGTGTTATAAACTGCTAAAACTACACTAATTTGAGTTCCATCAAAAGAGGTTAAAAGGTGAAAGAAAACTCGGTTTGTCTTTCATAAAGATTTAAGATGGTGAGACCCTTTTGGAAAGGAGCTGTCTGGGACACACTCACACTTAAATCTAATAAATATATTTTCATGGGATATCCTAAGAAAACTTGAGGATAATAATTTTACTCATAAGAAACAAATGGTTTGTTGACTATGATGATAATTTTCTAGATAAGTGGTTTATCTCTAAAAGAATCAGTGGGAGTAAAATGTATCTCGAATGGTTCGAGACCTAGAAAATATATTTTAACCTGAGATGGAAGTTGAGCAAGTTTTCACAAGGGGTTATGAAAATCCGTTCAAGATATACAAGTACTTGCACACATGATAAAATACAATCTATTAGAAGAAATATTTGATATTTCGAGATAGAAAGTATTGAGGTAAAGTTCATTTAGAATGAAGTATTTACCACCTATCAAAGATGCAATATCAACTCCACAATTAGATTAATGGCTTGGAGTCATAAAATCTAAAAAGCAATTCATGTATAATAATCAAGTTTGGAACTTGATCATTCTAACCTAAGGTGTAAAAACCAAAGGAGATGAATGACTTTTCTTGGAGAAAAATGTTACATGGGTAGCAAGAAACTTATTAGAATTTTCATAGTCACATGTTCATATTTGGAATATGAAATTTGACAAAATGATGTCAAAACAAGCGTTCCTCAACGAGAACTCACTTAAGGATGTATTGGATACAACCTAAAGGTTTTAATAGTCAAGAGAATTCTAAAAGGTATGAAAGTTGCGAAGATTCATTGGATGGATTGAAGCAAGCTTTTGGGAGTTGGAATCTCCGTTTTGATAAGTCATAGAGCTTGGCTTGATCAAGAACGAAGATGAATCTTGTATATACAAGAAGATTAGTGGGAGCATGGTGCTATTCCTTATCTAATATGTGGATGACATATTGCTCATTGGAAACGACATTCCTACACTTTAATCTGTAAAGATTTGGTTAAGAAAGTGTTTCGCAATGAAGAATATGGATGAAGCCGCATAAGTCATTGGCATTAAGATCTATAGAGATAGATCAAGGAAGCTAAATGGTTTAAATCCAATGTACATACATTGACAAAGTCATAAGAAGATTCCGCAAGGAAAAATTCTAAGAGAGGACATTTGTCAATGTTACATGGATTTCCTCTAAGCAAGACTCAATGTCCTAAAGACAAAAGATGAGCATGAGAAAATGAATGAGATGTCATTTGCTTCGGCAATTGGATCCATGATGCCATGATAAGTACTAAGCCGGATATATCTAATGCTTGCAGCATAACGAGTAGATATCAATCCGACACCGGTGAGATTCACTGGATGGCTATGAGAGCGATTCTTAAAGTACTTTAGAAGAACTAAAGATTCGTTTATGATCTATGAAGGTATGGAAAATGATCTCGGATGCATGCTTCCAAACCAACAAAGATGATAATAGATCGCAATCAATTTTTTGTGCATATGTCAAATAGTGGAACTGTAAGTTGGAATGGTTCCAAGCAGAGTACAGTCACTAATTCTGCGACTAAATCTAAGTATATAGCCGCATTGGATACTGCAAAGGAAGCTGTTTGGATTAAGAAGTTCATTGGTGAACTTGAGATGGTTCCTAGTATTGCTAAAACCAATAGACCTTGTTAGTAATAATAGTGGTGCTATTGATCAAGCAAATGAACCAAGAGCACATCCTAAATCCAAACACATACTTAGGCGTTTTCTTATCGTTCGAGAAATCGTTGATAAGGGAGACGTAAATATATGCAAAGTACCAACTAATGATAACGTTACAGACACACTAAACAATGGGACTTCCACAAGCTAAGACATGATGGTCATGTTGGGTCCATGGGTATTGGATACCTAGGGAATTGGGCCTAGGGCAAGTGGGAGATTGTTGGTGTTGGTGCCCTAGGCACGTTTGTTAAACGTTGTATAAGTTATCATTTTATTCATAATAATAAAGAGATAATAAGATTATTATTATGGCTCGTGTTTGCTTATAATAATCTCCGTCCCTAGAGCTTGTTAAGCACTAGTATAAAGGCTAAATGATCATGGGATGATCATGTTAGATTTATGGGTACTTGTTTGGAACAAGGTACTGGACATGATCGGCGGTATGAGATTTATGTCATGGTCGATGTCATATATAAATCTCGTATTAGTTATGCCATTTGAATCCTTAGACATGAAGTTATTATTGTCTTCCACTTGATGAACATTATGTTTGACATATTCAAACGCTGCTTTAACACGGTAGTTATAAAGGGTATGATTGGCATGATTGGATTCACGTAGGGAAGAATAATAAGCTAAATGGATTTGTCCCTCTTCGGAGAGATGTCAAGCTTGGGCCCCTCAAATGAATGATGTTGGTGAAATGTTTGGCCAAACTCAAATGGATTGATTGGATCAATGTCATTTGGATTATCAACATATTCGGGATCGAGAAAAGTATTGAACAAAACAAGTTGACTTGTTGACCATGACTTGTGTTCAAAGACATCGTGGACAAAGGGATTATGACATGTTCTAAAAGGAATGCGAACTTGTATCTAGTTACACTATTTGGGTAGGTATGACGGTTTGCTAGAACCTAATCATATCTTATGGGTTCATGTTTGGGCTCATTGCCAACTTAGTGTAATCCTAGAGGGTCACACACGAATAGAACGAATCGTAAAGGACTAAATGGGAATTATGGAAATATATCAGTGTTTGGCTCTGGCACGGTCGTGCCATAAATCCAAACCAAGGCAAACCTGTCGACATGATTGGCACGACCGTGCCAAATTACCAAGCACGACCGTGCCGAAAATGGGCGGCTGGGGAATTCGCGCGGACTAGATGGCACGACCGTGCCAGATTGTAGGGCACGACCGTGCCAGTCAAGTCGGCCAGAATTCCTTGTTGCCTTATTTGGTGACGGGATTTAGGTTTCCTAAGTCCTTAAGGGTTAAGGATTAGGACCTATTTAAGGATCCTTTTTACAGCCATTAGATATGTTGTTGTGAGTGTCTCCATAAGGTTTTGAGAGGTTATTTTCTTGTTCTAAGATCCCAAAAGTGAAGAACAAGAATATTCATAATTCCATATAGTTCTTACAATTGTGAAAGCGTGTTTCATAATTTGGTCTAGCAACCAAGATCAAGTGTTCTTGATATTCGTTCGTAGTGTGGATACCGCTAGAGGGTGAAACTCATCATCTTCATAGTTCGTGATTTTTGCTTTGTTCGTGATCAAGATTTCAAGCCTCCATCGAATTCAAGGTTGCAAAATCAAAGGCATCAAGGGTTAGTATTCTAGTATTCATTATGTTGTATTTGACTTAATCATATGAATGGATCTATGGGCTTTGGGTTTCATAAATTTTAAATGCTTAATTCCGCTGCGCATGTTACTACGAAACCCAACATACCGCTAGAGGGTGAAGCTCATCATCTTCAAATTTCGTGTTCTTACATTCATTGTGATCAAGCTTCAAATCTCCACCAAGATCAAAGCTAAAATTCAAAGTCATCAATGGTTAGTTTTTCCTCTATTCATATTGTTGTATTTGATTTAATCATATGAACGGATCTATGGGCTTTTGGGTTTCATAAAATTTTAAATGTTAATTTCCGCTGCGCATGTTACTCCGAAACCCAACACTAAGACTCAGAAACAGAGGGGGGAGCAGATCTGAAACCCTGTATACGTGTTTGAACCGAACGAAAATCCTTTTTCAAACCAAAAAGTCAGATCAGCCGGGCAGAGCTGAGATGTCTCGTACGAGACAAGGGATCCCTCGTACGAGGCATCTCAGTTGGGGAACAGATTACAGTACAGAATGCAGAATTTTGAAACAACAATGATTTCTTTCGACGCAAGTCTAACCCACTTACTGTGATCATTCCCTAGCGGAGTCGCCACTGCTTGCGCGTGGATTTTTTTTTGTGTTTGTTTGACTTCAAGGTACCTTTTCGTCCTTTGATTTACCCTTTTTGATTGTTTGAGAGTCGCCACCATGTTGTTGTCGGAACACGGACCGAGATATCTAGATTTGGGGGTTAAGTTATGAATTGAGAAGGTCAAGGAGCACCCAATTCACCCAATCTAGGATTGGTCTTGCTAAGAAATCATCATCATCGTTTCAAAATCATGCAAAATGTATGTAAAAGAGAAAACAAACAAATAAATAATTGCTTATTTATTTGGGATGTTGGATCATGTGCTTCGAGACCATCTCCATGGATTGGAGAGGCTCTAGGCTGATCCTTTAATGGAATCACACTACTTCAAAGACAAAGAAGGAGATGAGAAGGTGGAAAAACAAAGAGTTTTACCTAAGCGTTCTTCAAGAATCCTATGGATGGCCTTGACTAAAGGCCTTGAATCTCCAATAAACTTGGCTTGAATGATGTTATGGAGGATTGAATTTCGTGGGTGCGGAAGAGGGACTGATTATGGGGACCTCTTTGATCAGATTTGGAGTGGTTTTTGGGTGAATGAGGATTCTAGCATTTTTTTCGGTTCAAGAACCATTATATTTATAGGAGTTTTAGGCCTAGGGTTTTGGCCAAGAAGGTAAGTTGTGATGGGAATCCAAGAGTTGATTCCCACATAGGTATTTTTGGACTCTAGGATCGTCCATTAGGTTTTCCCGGATTGCTTAAGTGTTTGCCAAGAAAAGGGGTTAAGATCAACAAGGAAACTGACCAAAAACCCGACTGTCAAGGGGGATGTCTCGTACGAGACATCAATGTCTCGTACGAGGTATCTAGTGCTGGAATTCACTTTTTGCCCTCTGCAGTAGTTTTAATGTTCATTTTGGCCCCTAGCTAACAGAGTCAGTCAGAAACTTAACGAAACATGTCCAACTTAATGAGTTTTGACCCAAACCAAAGGCGAGACACAGAAGTAGTGTGATCATAAATGAATGTCCAAAATGGGGTGTCTACAGGGCGACGCACGAAGTCTTTCTTTTATTTATCTTTATTTATCTTTCTTATGGGATTAGGATATTCAAGTTGGAATTTAACCTTATTAAGAGTCGCCACGTTGTTTTTATCGAGCTAAAACATTGCGAAAATCTAACAGAGAGGGTTCGGGGGTCAAGTTACAACAAGAGAAGATTATCAAGTTATCACTCCTATCGCCCGAGCAGTCGGATATTCTATCATGATGAATGTGTTAGTAGTGTGTTAGTGATTGAGACTGGATCCGAAGATTTCCTACGTTCCTCTCATGATGAGAAGCTCAGGTCAGCGTAGTTCGCACATAATCGGAATAGAGAGAAAAAATGGAATCATGCATAATGAAGGGGGAGGAGAAAGTGTCACGACCCGAAATATAGGCTCTATTTTATTAGTAATTAAATGATTTTTATTTAATTATTTGCTTATTTATTTATTTAAATTATTACTTATTTGAATATTATGTGTGCAATTTATGTGTTATAATAATTTATGCCTAGCATTTTATTGGGTTATTTGTGCTAGTGTAGAATATTGGGTCTTTGTTGTTAGTGGGAAGTTTTGAGTTGGGTAGTATTAGAGGAGGGGGTCTTTGTGTAAGTTTTAAATTACTCCCCTCACCTCCCTACACCTCCTTCTCCCTCTTACACTCCATCTCCCTCACCCTACTCCCTCCCTTCTCAGCATCTCTCTCTCTCTCTCCAAGTAGAAAAGGGTAAGTTTTCTTCATCTTTCCTTCTTTCCTCATTTACTCCTTCTTCCTCTCATTATTATTCATTTCTTAAAACGTGAACATTGTTTAGATCGTCGATAGGATCGCGTAGAATCAAAAAGATTTGAAATCCATAAACTTTGAGAAAATTCAAGTAAGTTACTTTTCTCCCATTTTAATGCTAAAATGTTCATATCATGCTTAGATAATGTTTGATGTGTTGTAGTTAAAGTTTGGTTGGGTTTTGAATTTATTGGGAATTTATTTGGAGTTTTGATAAAAAATGGTGAAATCTTGAATGTTGGTTTGATTCTTGATTTTGGTTGTTAAATGTTGTTATATGAGTCTTTTTAGACTTATTAGTTGTTTTGGCACATTAGTATGTGAGTTGGAAGGTTGGATTTTGGGTTGAATGTGTTTTGGGTTTGAAAATGGAAGAACCCATGTTGTTCTTCCCGATTTCTGGAAATTCAGAATAGTGGGCGGCCGCACAAAATCTCCTGGGCGACCGCGCATCTTTCTGAAAGCTTTTGTTCTTGTTTTGAGGCTTTTTGGGCGACCGCACATCCCACTTTGGGCGGCCGCACAGAACCCCTGAAAATTTACATTTGTTAAAATTATGTGAATGAAGGATGCGTTTTGGTCTAAGTCTTGGGTGTCATTCTAGTTGACCTTAGTAAACATTGTAGTACACTTTAGTGATGGAATTGGGTCCTTTGTGATCAAGTCTGTGTTTGATATTAATAAATGGTTAATTGGGACTTGAAGCACCTTTATTGTGCATTGTTTGTTCATTTCATCTTCTTGGTGATTAATTGGCATGATTCCCTACTTTGGAATCCTTTGTTGTTTATCGCGCTAGTATTTTATTACTTAGCCTTTACGTGAAAGTCCAGCTGGTATTTTGTGTGTGTTTGGGCGATGGGAAAGATTATAATGGCAAAGCCAAGTCCATTATAATGTTGACCATTGTTTTGCCCCCTTCTTTACCCCTTCTCCAGATTGGCCTTGGAAAGGATAAGTCAGCGTTCCTTTGTGAATGTATCTGGCTAACGGGCATGACTTTGTGTCATGGTCCTTGTCCTTTGTGACACTTTTATGGTTATTGGTTCCGGTACCGGGGTTCTCTCTTCGGCTTTCATGCTATTATGAAGATGATGATTTGTTGATTATTGAAGCTGCGCAGCGATCCTTTATTTGGATGTTCCGGTTTGGAAAACCTTGGCTATATCCTTTGTTATGTGTTTATTTCCGTTGCTATCTGTTATGTGATAAATGCTATGTGCTATATGATATTTATTATTGCTTATTGTATATTGCATCATAGCATGTCATGTAGTTGCATTAGTAACTTATTGAGATTTATCTCACCCCCTTTTCTTTTATCTTTGTTTTTCCTTAACCCCCCCCAGGTGCTAAGGATTAGTCTCGCTGATCACGAGAAAGAGGACGTCGAGTGTGGATCCGTTCTTTTGGGGAAGGTTGTTATAGGTTGGTTTACATTATGTAAATGTGTAACCATTTTGGGGATATTTGTACCAAACATTGACGTCATTAGGATTTGTATATTTATCTTTTGTTGGGCATAAACTTGTGGAAGTTTATGTTAGTTGTAATTGGTTATTTTCAAACTTGGAATTGTAAACATTGGATCATTACCCTTTTGGTATCAAATGAAAATTTTAACTTCAGTATTTCTCAGTTTTGGTTATAGAGTCGACGTCCAGATCGCGGTCACGGGCCCGCGGGGTCCGGGGTCGCGACAGTTGGTATCAGAGCTATGGCATTAGCTCTATGTATAAGTCTAGGTGGATTAGTATGACCTAGGTGGGTAGTAGTGTGCGGAGTGATTAACGGTTGATGTCTTATGCAGGTAATTACTCGCAATGTCTGGAAGAAGAAACAGAGGAGGTACTAGTGGGACACAGAATCAGAATGACACAAGGGAAGAAGCCCGTGCCATGTTTCAAGGCATGTTCGAGGCGGCCATGAAGGCCATACATGATCAAGGTCCGAGGGTAGAGCAAGCACCACCCCGTTATGGATTGGAGCAATTTCTGAAGTTGAAACCGGTTGAATTCAATGGGGAACCCGATGTAAGGAAAGCTGAGTTGTGGATTGAGTCTATGGAAAAGATTTATGATGTATTTGGGTGTTCGGATGAGGATAAGGTCCGGTTCGCGGCTTACAAGCTTGTGGGAGCCGCCGAGCATTGGTGGAAAGGTGTTAAAGCTACTTGGGATGATACCCGCACGGTGTATGCGTGGCAGTTGTTTGTGCGCAAATTCAAGGAGCATTTCATTCCGGTTGTTGATCAAAACCGAAAGGAGATCGAGCTACTCAACCTAGAGCAAGGTGTGTTGTCTATAGCACAATACTCGGCGAAGTTCATAGAATTAGCCCGGTATTGCGACTATTTGGTGAGGACCGAGGAACAAAAGGCTATGAGATTTATTCGGGGATTGAAGACCTCCATCCGTACTCAACTGATTGCTCAACGGATTGTGACTTTCCAAGATGCGGTGGACCGAGCCTACTTAATAGAGCAAGATATTGGGGAGCATAAAAGGAAGACCGAGGTAGCTAACCCGAGCAAGCCGGGAGGGCAGAGCAAGTCACAACCACGGTTTGAAAATCGAGGTAACTTTGGGGGACAGTCTCAGTTCCGAGGGCAACAGATCCCAAGGAACCCGGGTACCACTTCCGGGAACCAAGGGAGCCAAATTAGGAAGCCTTGTACCTTTTGTCAAAAGGTAGGCCATGCGGAGGATAGGTGTTGGAAAAAGCAAGGCAAGTGTATCAATTGTGGTGAAATGGGGCACTTTGCGAGAGATTGCACGAGGCACCGAGGACAGTCATCCGGGTCAGGGGTTAGTATTAATCAGGGTCAGAAAAGGGATGCCGCCGGGAAGCCCAAGGTCCAAGGGAAAGTGTTTGCAATGAATCAACAACAAGCTACCGATGATCCATCCGTTATTGGAGGTATTGTTTCTGTGTCTAATGTGAGCGCACGAGCGTTAGTAGATCCAGGATCATCTCATTCATACATTTCTGTGAAATTTACTTCCATGTTAAATGCTGCATTCGAGTCTTTACTGTACGTGCTAGAGGTGTCGACCCCTATAGGAGAATGCTTGATTTCTGATCGAGTTTTTCGTGCTTGTGATGTGGTCATTTGTGGTCGTGTCCTTTGTGCGGATTTGGTAGTTCTTCCTATCCAAGACTTTGATGTCATTTTGGGTATGGATTGGTTGAGCAAGTTTCATGCTTCTGTGGATTGCCATAAGAAAACTGTTACTTTTTCTATTCCCGATGTGCCTAAGTTTGTGTTTGAGGCTAGTCCTCTGAGTAGAAAGGTTCGCTTAATTTCTTTTATGAAAGCGAGAAAATTATTGCATAGTGGCTGTGAGGGGTATTTGGCGAGTGTTCTTGATACTAGGAAAGAATCCCCTAGTTTTGATAGTGTTCGGGTAGTTTGGGAATTTCCCGATGTTTTCTCTACCGAGTATGATATGCCTCCCGACCGTGAGATTGAGTTTTGTATAGATCTTTTGCCGGGTATGGCTCCAATTTCGAAAGCACCTTATAGGTTAGCTCCCGCAGAGTTAAAGGAGTTAAAGGTTCAGTTGCAAGAGTTGCTTGATCGAGGATTTATCCGCCCTAGTGTTTCCCCGTGGGGAGCACCGGTTTTGTTTGTGCGGAAGAAAGATGGTTCGTTGAGATTGTGCATCGATTACCGGAAGTTGAATCAGGTTACGGTGAAGAATAAGTATCCTCTACCGCATATTGATGATTTATTTGATCAGCTTCAAGGGTCCGTGGTTTTCTCTAAGCTTGATTTGAGGAGTGGGTACCATCAGTTGAAGGTTCGATCGGAGGATATTCCGAAGACTGCTTTTCGCACTCGGTACGGTCATTATGAGTTCTTGGTTATGCCGTTTGGATTGACTAGCGCGCCGGCCGTATTTATGGATTTGATGAACCGAGTTTTCCATCCCTATCTTGATTCGTTTATGGTGGTTTTCATCGATGACATTCTTGTTTATTCGAAATCTCGAGAGGAGCACGACAGCACTTGAGGACAGTTTTATCCGTTCTTGCGAGGGAGAAATTATTTGCGAAGTTCAGTAAATGCGAATTTTGGCTCGAGAAGGTGTCATTTCTGGGTCATGTGATTTCTAAAGATGGGATTTCTGTGGATCCGTCAAAGATAGAAGCTATAGTTGATTGGAAGAGACCCGAGTCAGTGACCGAGATTCGTAGTTTTCTTGGTTTAGCCGGTTATTACCGAAGATTTATCGAGGGATTTTCGAGGATTGCTACTCCGATGACTCAGTTGACCCGGAAGAATGTTCCGTTTGTGTGGACCGAGAAATGTGACAAGAGTTTCGAGGAATTGAAGAAGAGGTTGACTACCGCACCGATCTTGAGTTTGCCTAATGGGAGCGATGGCCTAGTGATTTACTGTGATGCTTCGAAAGAAGGTTTGGGTTCTGTGTTGATGCAGAACGGGAAAGTGATTGCTTATGCTTCGAGGAAGTTGACCCCTAGTGAGCAGAATTACCCGACTCATGATATGGAGTTAGCGGCTATTGTCTTTGCGTTGCACAAATGGAAGCACTACCTTTATGGGGCGAAGTTTGAGATTTTTACCGATCACAAGAGTTTGAAGTACCTTTTCTCCCAGAAAGAGTTGAATAATAGACAGCGCCGATGGATGGAATTGTTGAAGGATTATGATTGTACGATTTCTTATCACCCGGGAAAGGCGAATGTGGTAGCCGATGCGATTAGTAGGAAGTCTTATGTGGCTTCGATGATGGTTCGAGAGTGGAAAATGCTTGAGGATGTTCGAGATTGGTCTCCTCGTGAATCGAGACATGGGGCTATTTTTGCGAATATTAGGGTGTCTCCGACCCTAATTCAGAGGATAAAGGAAGCTCAGAAAGAAGATCCCGAGTTGGTGAAGGTAATGGGTAAATTGAAAGAAAAGAACTTCGAGGATTTTTCATTGAGTTCGAGTGGAGTTTTGACTTTCCGTGGTCGTTTGTGCGTGCCCGATGTCGGTGGGATAAAGAGGCAAGTTTTAGATGAAGGTCACAAATCGAGGTATACTATTCATCCGGGTAGTACGAAGATGTATCAGGATTTGAAGCAACAATTTTGGTGGATTAATATGAAGAGGGAAATAGCCGAGTATGTTTCGAAGTGTCTAACGTGTCAGCAGGTCAAAGCCGAGCATCAGAGACCCGCGGGATTGCTTCAGCCGTTAGAGATTCCCGAGTGGAAATGGGAGCATGTGACTATGGATTTCGTTACGGGACTACCTCGTACCCGTAGGAAGTATGACAGTGTTTGGGTAATAGTGGATAGATTAACCAAGAGTGCCCATTTCTTGCCTATTGACATCAGATATTCGATGGAGAAGCTTGCGGCCCTTTATATCGATGAGATTGTTAGATTGCATGGAGTTCCGGTTAGCATTGTGTCAGATCGAGACCCGAGGTTTACTTCTAGATTCTGGAAGACGTTTCAGGAAGCTTTGGGTACAGATTTGCGTTTCAGTACAGATTTTCATCCCCAGACCGACGGTCAATCCGAGAGGACTATTCAGATTTTGGAGGATATGTTGCGAGCGTGTTCGATAGAGTTCTCCGATTCTTGGGATTCGCACCTACCGTTAGTGGAATTCTCTTACAACAACAGTTATTAGGCTAGTATCGAGATGGCGCCGTTTGAGGCCTTGTATGGAAGAAAATGTAGATCGCCTATTTGTTGGGATGAGGTCGGTGAAGCGAAAGTTTTGGGTATTGATTTGCTTCGGGATTCGGTTGAGAAAGTCAAAGTTATCCGGGATCGATTGAAGACAGCCCAGAGTCGACATAAGAGCTACGCAGATAACTGAAGGCGAGATCTTAGTTTTCAGACCGGTGATTTTGTGTTCTTGAAAGTGTCTCCGAAGGTGGGTATTCGTAGATTTGGTAAGAAAGGCAAATTGGCTCCGAGGTTTATTGGCCCGTTTGAGATTTTGGGAAAGGTTGGACTTCTAGCGTACCGACTTGCGTTACCGCCATCTTTGGACCGGTTGCACAACGTGTTCCACGTTTCTATGCTTCGGAAGTATGTTCATGATCCGTCTCACGTGTTACCGAGGATACCGGAGGATATTGAGCCAGATATGTCTTATGAGGAACGACCGGTTCGGATTCTAGATTCTAAAGTCCAAGAGTTGAGGAGCAAAACTATTTCTTTGGTTCGAGTCCTTTGGAGGAATCATCACATCGAGGAGTCGACGTGGGAGCTCCGAGATGAGATCGAGAGGAAATTTCCGTGGCTTTTTATTTAAGGTGAGTCTCGTTAAAATTCGGGTCGAATTTTCTTTAAGGGGGAGTGAATGTCACGACCCGAAATATAGGCTCTATTTTATTAGTAATTAAATGATTTTTATTTAATTATTTGCTTATTTATTTATTTAAATTATTACTTATTTGAATATTATGTGTGCAATTTATGTGTTATAATAATTTATGCCTAGCATTTTATTGGGTCATTTGTGCTAGTGTAGAATATTGGGTCTTTGTTGTTAGTGGGAAGTTTTGAGTTGGGTAGTATTAGAGGAGGGGGTCTTTGTGTAAGTTTTAAATTACTCCCCTCACCTCCCTACACCTCCTTCTTCCTCTTACACCCCATCTCCCTCACCCTACTCCCTCCCTTCTCAGCATCTCTCTCTCTCTCCAAGTAGAAAAGGGTAAGTTTTCTTCATCTTTCCTTCTCTCCTCATTTACTCCTTCTTCCTCTCATTATTATTCATTTCTTAAAACGTGAACTTTGTTTAGATCGTCGATAGGATCGCGTAGAATCAAAAAGATTTGAAATCCATCAACTTTGAGAAAATTCAAGTAAGTTACTTTTCCCCCATTTTAATGCTAAAATGTTCATATCATGCTTAGATAATGTTTGATGTGTTGTAGTTGAAGTTTGGTTGGGTTTTGAATTTATTGGGAATTTATTTGGAGTTTTGATAAAAAATGGTGAAATCTTGAATGTTGGTTTGATTCTTGATTTTGGTTGTTAAATGTTGTTATATGAGTCTTTTTAGACTTATTAGTTGTTTTGGCACATTAGTATGTGAGTTGGAAGGTTGGATTTTGGGTTGAATGTGTTTTGGGTTTGAAAATGGAAGAACCCATGTTGTTCTTCCCGATTTCTGGAAATTCAGAATAGTGGGCGGCCGCACAAAATCTCCTGGGCGACCGCGCATCTTTCTGAAAGCTTTTGTTCTTGTTTTGAGGCTTTTTGGGCGACCGCACATCCCACTTTGGGCGGCCGCACAGAACCCCTGAAAATTTACATTTGTTAAAATTATGTGAATGAAGGATATGTTTTGGTCTAAGTCTTGGGTGTCATTCTAGTTGACCTTAGTAAACATTGTAGTACACTTTAGTGATGGAATTGGGTCCTTTGTGATCAAGTCTGTGTTTGATATTAATAAATGGTTAATTGGGACTTGAAGCACCTTTATTGTGCATTGTTTGTTCATTTCATCTTCTTGGTGATTAATTGGCATGATTCCCTACTTTGGAATCCTTTGTTGTTTATCGCGCTAGTATTTTATTACTTAGCCTTTACGTGAAAGTCCAGCTGGTATTTTGTGTGTGTTTGGGCGATGGGAAAGATTATAATGGCAAAGCCAAGTCCATTATAATGTTGACCATTGTTTTGCCCCCTTCTTTACCCCTTCTCCAGATTGGCCTTGGAAAGGATAAGTCAGCGTTCCTTTGTGAATGTATCTGGCTAACGGGCATGACTTTGTGTCATGGTCCTTGTCCTTTGTGACACTTTTATGGTTATTGGTTCCGGTACCGGGGTTCTCTCTTCGGCTTTCATGCTATTATGAAGATGATGATTTGTTGATTATTGAAGCTGCGCTGCGATCCTTTATTTGGATGTTCCGGTTTGGAAAACCTTGGCTATATCCTTTGTTATGTGTTTATTTCCGCTGCTATCTGTTATGTGATAAATGCTATGTGCTATGTGATATTTATTATTGCTTATTGTATATTGCATCATAGCATGTCATGTAGTTGCATTAGTAACTTATTGAGATTTATCTCACCCCCTTTTCTTTTATCTTTGTTTTTCCTTAACCCCCCCCCCCAGGTGCTAAGGATTAGTCTCGCTGATCACGAGAAAGAGGACGTCGAGTGTGGATCTGTTCTTTTGGGGAAGGTTGTTATAGGTTGGTTTACATTATGTAAATGTGTAACCATTTTGGGGATATTTGTACCAAACATTGACGTCATTAGGATTTGTATATTTATCTTTTGTTGGGCATAAACTTGTGGAATTTTATGT
This sequence comes from Campanula takesimana, assembly GCA_026119855.1. Classification (NCBI taxonomy): domain Eukaryota; kingdom Viridiplantae; phylum Streptophyta; class Magnoliopsida; order Asterales; family Campanulaceae; genus Campanula; species Campanula takesimana. The sequence goes on along the minus strand of JAOWBW010001372.1, from coordinate 93,655 downwards.
TAGTTGTAATTGGTTATTTTCAAACTTGGAATTGTAAACATTGGATCATTACCCTTTTGGTATCAAATGAAAATTTTAACTTCAGTATTTCTCAGTTTTGGTTATAGAGTCGACGTCCAGATCGCGGTCACGGGCCCGCGGGGTCCGGGGTCGCGACAGAAAGAATCATGCAAGATGATCACATCCTAGAATAATGATTATACCATTGATAAGATCATCGTAGTCATCATATTCATCATTGGAGAGTTACTGATCATGGGAGTAATTACCTAAAGTTTAGGGTTTAGAGGTAGTTCCTAGATCTCGTTGATCATCATCGGCTATGCATTATAAGTAGGGATTAAAACATTAGATCTAGCATGTTCAATCTAACATAATAATAAGAATATCATGAAACATGTATGAAATAACACATAAGCATGAAGATCGCTACCCTAAAGATCGAGCATATTATGAATTCTAGTAAGAACATGAAGAACACATTATGAATCATATGAATATAGATGTATAAACATAATGAAACTAGCATAAATCAGATCTAAACTAAGAAAACATGACAAATTCTCACCAATCTTGACAAGAACGAAGTCGAATATCTAGCGCGGATTCGCCGGAGCTTCGGGATTGCTAGAAAGGCTTAGAGAGAGAGTTCTGTCTGCAGTTTAGACTGTAGAACTCGGGGAAGAGAATTGTGTGTCGAAATTATGAACTAAGGTTGACTATTTATAAGAAAATCTCACCTGGAAGAAGTGGCCCCCCGGTTGGGACATGTGGCCGCCCAGCCGGTCCAAGGGATTGACATAATTCCCGAGGCTCTAATCAATCTGGACTCTGGAGAAGGATTAGATAACGTCTATCTTTGTAGCTTCATCCGATCATGTCGTCAACATCTTCTTATCTGGGCTTTTCAGGAAATTCCAGATAAGTCCTGAGCAGCTCGTAAATACTTGGGAGGTCCCTGTGAGTTCTAGAATGCCTAATAACTCATTTTCAGGTTAGGTACTAAGAGTGCCTTGGAGATCTTCCAAGTGACTTGACGGACTCTTAGGGGACTATTCTTAATGATTTAACGGGATCTTCGGAGTCCATCTAAAGTTTGACGGGTGCCTTGGAGATCTTCCAAGTGACTTGACAGACTCTTAGGGGACTATTCCTAAGGATTTAACGGGATCTTCGGAGTCCATCCGAAGATTGACGGGTGCCTCGGAGATCTTCCAAGGGCTTAATTGGTTCCTAGGGGACTATGCCTAGGGATGTAACGGAAATCTCATCGGGGACCTAGGGGACCATTCCTAGGGATTTAACGGGAATATCATCGGGGACCTAGGGGACCATGCCTAGGTATTTGACGGGAATCTTGGAGGATAACGGGGATCCGTCCAAAGATTTAACGAAATGACGCTTGTTAGCGAAAGAGTGCAATGTAAAGACAAGAAGAAAAAACAGAGCAAATTCATGCAACGTGCAATTGTTTATTCATTCAAGTTAACTTAAAAATCTTTCTTGATTTGACCCTAAATGGTTGGAAAAGATTTCTCTTCTTTTTCGCAACTAAACCCTGGATCAGTGAAGGCCAACACTACGTCTATAAGCCCCTCATTTTTCACCTGTATTGCACACCCCCAAGGACGGAATATCCCGGGCGAGGGTCCTATAGGGCACGTGTCTTCCACCAATCAAAAGAACCATTCCTAAGGTCTAGTTCACCATAAAGTTTCAATGCGTAAGCCATTCTTATTATGATTAAGCGTTGGTCAAGGTCAAGATTATCTTATTGCCTTAACGGGACTTTGGCATGACCTCATTTTAATGAGGGATCTTGGACCTTAACCTTGGGCTTAAGGATAATTAGGATGGGTTAGACATCAAAACTTAATGACTCGGTGCCATCTCATTTTCAATAAATGACTTAAGTTAATTATGGTCAAAATTAACGCAATAAGTCAAAGATCGGGTCAACGACGATCTTAGTCACGCTTGTTTTTGCAAGGAGTCATGAACTTGGGCATTAATTTCGAGGATAATTAACTTCGGGCACATATTGAAGATAATGTGACATAGGCCAAACCAAAAACCAACCAAGGTCACGGTATTTGTGTGTCACAGACATGTGTGGTTTGACTCGGCTCAGATGGGGAGGTGGAATGGACCCGTGCGCGCGAGAAGGGCACAAGAGCACCAATCAAGCTACATCGTGGCATCCATCCCGGGTTTTGAGGGTTATTGAGACTTGCACAAGGTCAAGTGCGTGTAGTGTGAGGCCTTCTATGTTCCCTTTTGAGTTAAAATAGGAATTTTCAATGCATTTTAATGTCATGAACAAGAATAAGCAAGATATGAACAAGTAATGAACAAGTAATTTGTACAAGTAACAAACAAGGATATGAACAAATAAGTACATGAAAAAGTTGTGCACAACCAAAGGTTTGAAAACCAAAATCTTACAAGAAGGACAAGGTTCTTTAAAAATCAACTTATACAAAAAGGTTGTGCACAAACAAAGGGTTTTGAAAACCAAGTTTTGGCTAATAAAACAAAGGCATATGTGTGCAAATAGGGCTGAAAATTTGGAACCTGGACAAGCAGAAGCAAGGGGACCATCAGAATGTTTCTGCTCTGCAAGAAATGTCAAATTTAAAACATTCTGTGGGCCCAGAAGAACCATCCGTACGGCTGGTCAAGGAGGTCCATTATTTTTTGCAATTTTCCAGTTTCTTATCCATCTAGCCCCAGTTTTTTGTGTTTCTAGAACAGTTTCATTTCCAGAAATCAAAACAGAAACATAAAACACAAACAAGATATGCACAAAGTCAACAAACGGGGACAGGAGTTTTACCCACACAAGGATATCCTCGAATCTTCTAAAGATAAGTTCGGAAACACCTATTCCCCAGCAGAGTCGCCACTGTAAGATACCCGCGGGAAAACGGAAAAAAGTCCCCGCGGGAATCAAACATTAAACTTTATTTTACAAGAAAACAGAGTCGCCACGTTAAATTAATTTTAAACCCAATTCAACGAAAATGGTTAGAGAAAATGAGTTCGGAGGTCAGGTTACGTCTTGGGAAGAACGTTTGACGGTTCACCCAATCCGCCTCGGAAAACCGAGTCTCCCTAAGTTTGTTGACCAAAATGTGCAAGTGTTTGTGTGTGTGTTTTAAAATGGGAGAAACTGACTTTTAACAGAAAACAGTTAGAATGTTAACAAAAAGGGTTTATTTGCAAAGATTTTGATAGAATGGGGTTGAAACAGAAAAACTTCCCTTCAGCTAAACTATCCGTACGGCTGGTTATGGTCATCCTGTGGATTTTGCAGATTTTTCAGAAACAGTCCTGTTTCAGGCAGAAACAGAGAATTCTGCTGAAACTGGACAGAATGTGACTTTTCCAATTTATTTGTATTGTATACAAACATGCATAACAACATCCCTATGCCTTTGATCATTAGATTAGACACCAAAAACAATGATTTGGGTATGATCAAGGCAATTATTGGGGAAAGAAATGCAAAAGGTGATGAACATGACTTTGAGCCAAGATAACCATTTGGATGGTTAAAGATTGAGATTTTAATATCCAAATGGATGATTCATCCAAAATAAACCTTTGGGACAACCAAAATCAACCTTTGAATGGATAAAGATTGAGTCTTTATCATCCAAAGGTGACATTATTAAGGTTAAATCAAAGTTTGGATGATAAAGATTGAGACTTTACCACTCAAACATGATCATTATGGCAATAAATGAACAAACATAATATAAATGTACAAGGGCTCTCTCCATATGTGCAATGGATCACCAAGCCAAAAGTAAAGACATAAATGTAAATGAGATAAAGTAAATGGCATAAACACAACAAGCCATGATCATCCTTTGGTTTCTAACCCTTAATCACACATAAAGCATGAGGGCACCATAGAATCATCTCATGACTTGGTTCCAATTGAGAATATTACATGAATGTAAAGATTTGGAATGAAATAATTAATAATGCAAGTAGATAATGGTATAAACAAGATAAATAGAAGAGATGAAGAGGAGATGGGGAGAAGGAGGCCTCACCAATTTTGGTTTCTAGTCTATCTTCATCTCTTTCACTCAAGTGTTTGTGTTTCTGTTGTGATTCCAGCAGAGTTTCAGTGTGTAAAACTATTTCCTCCCTCTTGAAATGATCAGCAAGGGCCTTAATTTATAGGGACTGATGGCACCCAAACCATCCGTACGGCTGGGGCTCTCTCGTGGCCAAACCATCCGTATGGTTCTCTCTGGCGAGTTTCTGGATTTTTCCATTTTTTATTCCAGGACAGTCCTAAAGTTTTTTGTTTGTCCTAGTGAGGTCCTAGTCTATCAAGTTTATCCTTGAACAGTACCAAGAGTTCCTCTAAGTTGGTTTCAATTCAGATTGGGGTACTTACAATAATATACTAGGATTATTAGGTTTGATTATTCCCAATTATCAAACCATAATAATCATAAGGAGCAATTGAAGAATCGTTCTTCATCAAAAAATTTCAATCCGAAGGACCTAGCAGTCAAGTTCAAGAATCGTTCTTTAATCCGTTCGAAGTGTGGATCACCGTTAGAGAGTGCTCTTCTTAGCATCTAAATCGAAGGCTTCATATTTCGATCTACAAGGGTTAGTTTCTTTCATCTTCATATTATGAATTATTGAACATAACGGATCTAGGCTTTTGGGTTTTTCATGTGATGTCTTCCACTGCGCATGATTGCACGAAACCCAACAGTGGTATCAGAGCCCCGTTGATGATCAATAATTCTAATATTATCATGATATAATTATTTAATGCGATTATTTAATTTCTATGATCTTGATAAGATGAATTTATGTGATGGGATTTTATATGAGATATAAAAATATGCATGCTAGTTTTTTATGGGATTATGTGATTATAATATTAATTGTTTTTCAAAGAGTTAAACGAAGCAATAAGGTCAAATAATTCTTTTGACATGGCGAAACGAATAACTGAGTCAAAAGAGGATGCATGATCAAAAGCAAACATGAAAGCTCTTAACGAGCATATGTACTAAACAGTGATTCCGGAACACCCCCACCGCTAATCCTTAGTAGTGAACGAAATTTGCCACATAACAAAAATACCACACTGTTTGTCTAACTTAGTGATCAGGCTTGGAAACAAAATGATTTCAACGACTAGTAATTTGCATCAAGGTTGGGTTTATATAGCAAAGGTAAAGATCATGTACAATCGAACAAATCATAATAACAAATTTTAGTTTATGGAACTGAGTCAAAACAAATCGAAGTTTACGTGAATGTGTGGAAGCCTTTCATTTTGAAATAACACAATTGCCTAAAAGACGCATATTCTCTTACCTTAACTGCGAGTCTTGGCTATCTCAAAGTACGAAGAACGGACCCTTCAATTGAGCTTCCCAAAATGGAGCAACATATATTTAATATTATTACTTAAAATTCTATTAAGTTCAGGGACTAACCGCAGATTACTAAAACTTTTAAGAGTTTCTGTAATTAGCAGATTCCTACAAATTTTATGGTCATTTTAAAAGATACTTTGGACCCGATTGGAATAAGGTATATAACAGGGACTGCCTAAAATAATGATACTCCTCCTCCTCCTCATGAATGCAGCAGCATAACAACCCAAACATTAAAAAAAAAAAAAAAAAAAAAAACCCCTGGGTTTTCTAAGTTTTCCTTTCCCTCTTTTTGAAATCCTATGACTCTAATTAACTTGTATACTTTATGTGTGCAAAAATTCAACCATCAGACTATCTACTAGTCAATTAACTCCATGAATTGAAATTCATTTTGACCGAATTTAACTCCTACAGCATGAAACAAGTCCAAAAACCCAATCTGATTAATTATGTTTTACCTAATTCTGAATTTTGCCTTACACACACACACACACACACCAATTTACACCTTATTAACCCATGATTATTAATACTTTAAGTTCATCAACAATCCATGACAACTATTGCAGAACTCCATTCTAATCAAAATGAACACCATAATTTCTCACCGTCTCAACATCAAAACGAAAGAATATTATTAATCAAAATGAACACCACAATCCTCCGGTTGTATTGCGTTTATATTTATTATTATTATTATTATTATTATTATTATTATTATTATTATTATTATTATTATTATTATTTTTATTATTATTATTATTATTATTATTATTATTTATAAAGCCCAATACCTTTCAAAATAATCAGCCCAAGTAACCCCCAACATCATTTTCCTTATTCTTAAAAGACTAAGTCCCAAGTTGGCCCAATTGATCCAATTTAACATGAAAGCCTACTTATTAGGGCTGTGCAAAAAAAAAAATAGGAACCGGACCGAACCAATAGAACCGGACCGAACCAATAGTGTTGGTTCGGTTCTGGTTCCAAAATCCTCTAGAACCGGTTAATTGGTCCGGTCTTAGTTTTTAAAAAAATATACACGGTTCTGGACCGGACCGGACCAATCATTTATATATAGTATAATATATATTCATAATATATATAAAAGTATATATATGTATGTATGCATGTATTACAGTTGTACTTGTTTCTATCTCTTTGATATCTATAGTATTATATATACACAGTTGTTAGTATTTCATTAATTTTATAATTTAAGCAAAAAAACATGTTTGTTTTTTCCTCATATAATTAACTTCATGCTTTGCAGTTGCACCTAATATTTCATGTGGTTTGACTTTGAATTGTTGAGAGCTGAGACCACTATGTTCAATTATTTTAGTTTTAGGCTTACGGATGTATTGTTTTGAGTGGAAAAATTTGAATATAGGTAGAACCGTAGAACCGGACCAGAACTGGATTAATAGAACCGGACCAATGACATCGGTTCTGAAAAGTATTGGTCCGGTCCTGGTTTTAAATTTTTACAGAAACGCACTATTGGTCTTGTCCCGGTTTTGTGAAATTTAGACAAAAACCGGACCGGACCGAACCGAACCGTGAACACCCCTACTACTTATCTCAAATTTAACTAATTTACTAATTCCATTATTTATTTAAAACTAGAAGAAATATTATTTTTATTAATAAATTTTATTTTCTGGTTATTACATGTTAAGAATATGGTGGAGAGGAGTATGATAATATATTTGTGTTTATTCACTCTCAAAGATTTACAATAACTTAACCCTATATTTATACTAAAACATAAACCCTATTTCTTGAAGAATACTCATCTTCCTAAAATACATCAACTAAATAAGGTAAACTATAACTTTAAATAAGGTAAAATATATTCTCTTGATTCTATCTCTATTTAACTTGATCTTCTCTGGACTGGTCAAACTCGGTCCGCTCCATGCAGTCTCGGCCCGCTCCATCTTATTCTCCAACTTTACACTTGCGAACCAGTTTGCAGATATATGCTTGCAATCAATTTTTTTTTTTTTTGCACAAGTGTGCTGGTTTTCGAAGGTCTTAATCTGAAACACCTTTTTTTTTGCACCCAAGATGTCCTCACCATGGATGGCCAAACCGGATCGGAACCGGACCGGGGAAGCACGGAACCGGAGCAAACCGGTGAATAAACCGGAACCGGAGTAACCGGAACCGCCATTCATCCGGGCCGGTTACGGTTCACATAAATGGCGAACCGGACCGGAACCGGACCGAAAATCATTTGTTTTTCAATAATTTTAAAAGGGGACCGGAACCGGATTGTGGTAACCGGAACCGGACCCGGAGTAAGCACGGGCCGGTTAAGGGTCACCTATATGCCGAACCGGAACCGCCGCCGAAACCGGGTCCGGAACCAGTTTTGGCCATCCCTGGTCCTCACTCTCCACGAACAATTTGGTATACAGTGACCAACCAACCTTGTTTTATCCTTCTTCACAAATTTGACATCATAACCCTCAAATATGCATTAACGTGATATGAGGTAATGTGTGTCATCTTTATCACCAGCTCTTATACCTAGTACATGTTCAATCTTATCCCAATCTTGGACTTTATCAAATACTCCCTTCCTCCGTTCCCGGTAAGTTGCAACAATTTGTCATTTTTATAAAAACTCAAAATAAAGCAAAAAAAAAAAAAAAATACATATATATATATATATATTTATATATATGGGCCAATAGGTGGTTGCCACGTGGCAAGTTATGCCACATGGATCATGGATCCGGTTCAATGGGTCGGGGCTAGTGGGTCAAAAAACCCGTCTCATATAGAAGAGACGGATATAGGTGTTCTCCTGGGAGACTAGCTCAATTTTTATCTATCATGTATACATCATCACATAAGAAAATGTTGGAACCTACGTTACGCAACGAGCAGATTAAACAAATAATCAAAGGGGCAATCATGTAATCAAAAGTATAACTGTAGTAAATCAACAAATAACGGTACAAATAAAACAAGCATACTTGAATAACAAGAAAATCAAGAGAAAGTGAGAACACTTATCGGGTAGATCGAGTCGCCTGAATAAGACTCTCCTAAGAGAAACTATTGCCTCCTACTCGTGCGATTTCAGATACAGGCATATTCCTCCGAGGATTAAACGATCTCAAGATTAGTACCCAAAAATTACGCACACAAGTACAGATCCACTTGCGGCTGCTATCCCACTTCGCCTTAGCCTCTCATAGTTTCACCATGAATTAAGGATTGTTAAAACCATAAACAGGAGTATCAACTACTCCCTCCGTCCCGCCGAAAATTGCAAAAAAAAATCATGGCACAAGAATTAAGGGAAAAGTGAAAAAGGTGATGTGTTGTGAGTGTTGATAGTTGAGTGAGAGAGAGAAAGTGGGGTAGAGAATAGTTAGTGGGTTAGTGGATGTGAGTATGAGAAGTGGGACCCACTAATTAAAAAGTATTAAAAACTTTCCATTTATGGAATGTGCAATTTCTATGGGACGCCCATTTTGGTAAGTTTTGCAATTTTCGGTGGGACGGAGGGAGTACATTACAGGGAGGATTTGAGCAAACACAAACAAGAACGGAACAGAAGAAATCAACAGAGACGACGGAACAGTTGGGCGGCCGCCCAATCCACTGCTTGTGGCGGCGCCATACTGATACCCTTTTTTCTCTTCCCTATTTCTTCCTAAGTGACAACAGTCACTTTTTTCCTCTCTCTGGTACCCGTGTTCTCATCCGCACCTTTTATGTATATTAGTTGATTTTATCCAAGTCAAACTCTAATAATTAACTTAGTCCAAGTCAAACACTACTAACTAATACTCCCTCCGTCCCGCTGGAAACTTCAAAAAAAAATTATGGCACAAGAATTAAGGGAAAAAGTGAAAAAGGTGATGTGTTGTGAGTGTTGATAGTTGAGTGGGAGAGAGAAAGTGGGGTAGAGAATAGTTAGTGGGTTAGTGGATGTGAGTATGAGAAGTGGGACCCACTAATTAAAAAGTATTAAAAACTTTCCATTTATGGATTTTGCAATTTCTATGGGACGCCCAAAATGGTAAGTTTTGCAATTTCCGGCGGGACGGAGGGAGTATTAGGACTTTTTGACGTAGTTTCCACATGGGTTTCAACTTCTTCATTTTGTAATTAATAGAAGAGTCAAACATTAATTACTTAAATTAATCCAATTAAATTTAGAACTAATTACAGTAATTAAATAAAATATAATTATAAATTACTTATAATTCTAATACAAACAAACAAATTATTCCCCAATAAAGATGACTAGAAAATATTTTACTTTAATTGTATGAGACTATAATTAGTCACAAAACAACTAAACGGAGTACAAAGTATTTTCTATATCTTTAAACAGGAACAATTTCAATTATAAGTATTTGAACTATGGATTTTCCCATAAATGGAAATATCCCAATTTATAATCATATCTCTGAAAACCCACATCAAATATTGACTTCGGTCAATCTCTTTGAGAACCAATAAATGGACTCACTCAAAGATTACCTTAGACCAATATTTCCAACAATCCCCCACAAATCCATAGTGAAAAGACGAGTAAAGACTATCCATGTCATGCTTTCAGTAGATGGTGTCTCCCGACTTGAACCCCTACCTAAGCTAGTCAACGCAAACCCCCACAGGACCAGATGAACGGGTGTCTTGAATCTGATACCTTTGAGTGTAGGAGCCTTTGTTGGTAGCAACATGACAAAGGCTATGACAGCAGTCTCTATCATTATATTGACGCGTATAAGCCATACGTCCCGATCCTCTATCATGAGTGCTTTCGAGGAATAACCCTTTTCCTCTAGTTGCGGCTAACAACAACACACACTTAGTTGGGCCTCTCCGAAGATGTACTGCTAGCATCTTGTCTGAAAGACTTGATCCCATTCAAAGTTCTTAAAACTTTTACTATACTTGCAGTAAATAGCACCTTTCAGGTTATTCAAGGAAAAGACAAAGACATTAATAATGTCAATTTTTTAGGTGCTCGATCCACCCCACAGCTTGTTACTACCACATTGAATCTTCTTCGTGGGATCTCCACTCAGATAGATTGGGTTCCTACTGCGTATGAATCAGACATGGTTCAGTCACATCCCCCAACCTGAATTTTGAATAAGAACTAGTTAAAGTTCTAATTCAAGTTCTTTATTTTGAAGGCTAGTTGTGTTATCTCTGGTACCATCATAATCAACAACTATCACCTTTCTTAGACATAAGATCCTTTATAGATTTCAATCTAACTTGGATGTGTTTATTTAAATTTCTTATTATTTTAGTACTTCAAATCTTAGACATGATGTCAAAGAACTACAGATAGTAGATTTAGTTGATCATGGAGAAATACAGACTTTTAGTCACATTAATCCATTTAACTTTATTCTACTAACAAGTACATATAATAAGCAGCTCAACGAAATGAGCAACAATTCAATAAATTGTTCAGCATACCTCTAAACGATGGCCAGTCGCCTAAGGTAACTATAAACAAAATTATTCATTAATGATTACCAAAACCATTAAACAAAACATCTTATATTGAGATTAACTCAATATGAAGCACAAGGAAATCCAATCCCTTTTTCAAGTATTTTAAATACTTAAACAAGAGCTCCACAACGAACTCTACTCGGTCAATAAGTGTATCAACATAATTTAGTAAACATAGAGATGTTTCTCTAAACAACTAAATTTCCAAGATACATCAAATTGACAACATCTGAGAATATTACACCCTTACAATTCACATTCTCGTACAAAGTTAACAACGGAACAAATAACCTTCAAATGATTCTAATTTTTCTCAAGTATACTTTTAGTATAACTAATTCAGAGAAAATTTTACCACCTCAAATGATCAGTTTGAAGTCAAGAATCTCATTAAAGGTTCTCATCCATTATTTCAAACTACTACCCAAGAATGATGTGTAACCATTAATTTCACTCAATTAATTTCAACTAAATGAATGCATTCATGGCAAAGACATACACGTATCAGCTATTAATTTTGCAATAGATCCAATACTCAAAATTTATACATACTAAGCCATTATGAAATAACTATATCAATTATGTCATCACATGTGAAAAGGGTTGGTTAAAGTACATTGAGTGACTTTAACAAGTTAGCAAATCACTTGTCACTATTGATTACAAAATTACTTGATTGATCCACATATAAATTTTTTTTTCATATACAATGAATGAAATACAACATCCATGTAATGACTTTCCAAATCATATACTCAATCATATACAAAATTTTCAATCATTAGTGACTCAAGAATATAGATAATATCTATATCTTACTTTTTGCTAGAACCATTTCACAACCAAACTAGTCTTAAACAAGTCATGGATACTTTAACAGCTATCCAGTGATTTTAGTTCTTCTCAAGTACTTAAGAATCGCTTTTACAGCTATCCAGTGATTTTCGCCAGGGTCGGATTGGTATCTACTTGTCATGCTCAAAGCATAAGATACATCCGGCCTAGTACAAATCATGGCATACATGATGGACCCAATTGCCGAAGCATATGGAACATCATTCATTTTCTCACGCTCATCGTTTGTCTTAGGACATTGAGTCTTGCTCAGAGAAACTCCATGTAACACGGGCAAGGTGCCTCTCTTAGAATTTTCCATACGGAATCTTCTAATGACCTTGTCAATGTATGTACTTTGGCTTAAACCAAGTAGCCTCCTTGATCTATCTCTATAGATCTTAATGCCAAGAATATATGCGGCTTCACCCATATCTTTCATTGCGAAGCACTTTCCTAACCAAGTCTTCACAGACTGAAGTGTAGGAATGTCGTTTCCAATGAGCAATATGTCATCCACATATAAAATAAGGAATAACACTATGCTCCCACTAATCTTCTTGTATACACAAGGCTCATCCTCGTTTTTGATGAAACCAAACTCTTTGACCGATTCATCAAAACGGAGATTCCAACTCCTTGAAGCTTGCTTCAATCCATAGATAGATCTCTGCAATTTGCATACTTTAGAATCTTGTTCAAAACCTTCTGGTTGTGTCATATACACATCCTCTTGAAGTTTTCCATTTAGGAAAGTGGTTTTGACGTCCATCTTCCATATTTCATAGTCATGATATGCGGCAATGGCAAGCAAAATTCTTATAGACTTGATCATTGCTACGGGTGAAAAGGTCTCATCATAGTCAATACCATGAACCTTCCTATAACCCTTCGCTACAAGCCTAGCTTTGTAAGTATGCACCTTCCCATCCATGTCAGTCTTCTTCTTGAAGACCCATTTGCATCCTATGGTTTTTACACATTCGGGCGCATCAATCAAATTCCAAACTTGATTGTCTTGCATGGATTGGAATTCGGATTCCATGGCTCCAAGCCACTTGTCCGAATTAGGAGAAGACATCGCCTCTTGGTAGGTTGACGGTTCATCATTCTCAATGATTTCTACCTCATTACTATCCGTTACGAGAAATCCATATCTCTCTGGCTCGGATCGTAACCTACTAGATCTGCGAGTTGCTTGTGTATTTTGAACAGGTTCCACAACTCCTTGTGGTTCTTGTTCATGTTCCACTATTGGTTCTCTGTTATTTTTTGGGTCTCGAATTTCTTCAAGATTTATTTTACTCCCACTGATTTCTTTGGAGAGAAACTCTTTCTCTAGAAAGACACCAGTTCGGGCAACAAACACTTTGTTGTCCTCACGGTTGTAAAAGTAATATCCTCTAGTTTCCTTAGGATATCCCACGAAAATACATTTATCAGATTTGTGTGCAAGTTTGTCTGAGACAAGTCTTTTGACAAAAGCTTCGCAACCCCAAATCTTCATGAAAGACAGACAAGGCTTCTTTCCGCTCCACATCTCATATGGAGTCTTTTGAACCGATTTAGTTGGAACACGATTTAGTGTGAAAGCAGCGGTTTCTAGGGCGTAACCCCAAAAGGATATTGGAAGATCAACTTGACTCATCATTGATCGAACCATGTCTAACTAAGTCCGATTCCTCCTCTCAGACACACCATTCCATTGTGGTGTTCCGGGTGGAGTCAATTGTGAAACTATTACACAATTCTTTAGATGATCATCAAATTCTTGACTTAAGTATTCTCCACCTCGATCTGATCGAAGTGCTTTTATACTTTTTCCAAGTTGTTTTTCTACTTCATTTTGAAATATTCTAAATATCTCAAATGCTTCGCTTTTATGTTTCATTAGGTAAACATACCCAAATCTACTATAATCATCAGTGAAGGTTATGAAGTATTGAAATCCTCCCCTAGCATTGCTACTTAATGGTCCGCATACATCGGAATGTATCAACCCCAATAAGTCGCTTGCCCTTTCACCCAACTTGGTAAAAGGTGTCTTAGTCATTTTTCCAAGAAGACACGACTCGCAAGTATCATATGACTCGAGGTCACATGAACCTAAAAGTCCGTCCCCATGGAGCTTTGAGATACGCTTCTCATTAATATGACCAAGACGGCAATGCCACAAATAAGTATGATTTACATCATTAGGTTTAGATTTCTTATTTACATGATAGACATTGTCATTATTTTCATTCTTGACATCCAAGATATAAAGGCCATTAAATGAATTAGCAATACCATAAAGCACATCATTTAAATAAATAGAAAATTTCTTATTCTCAATAAGAAACTTAAAACCTTCATTATCCAAACAAGAAATCGAAATAATATTTCTGCTTAAATCCGGAACATAATAACAATTGTTCAAAACAAGAATTAATCCGGAAGGTAAAGTGACTTCATAAGTCCCTACGGCTAATGCAGCAACTCTTGCTCCATTTCCCACGCGTAGATCTACTTCACCTTCTTTAAGCAGTCTCCTATTCTTTAGTCCCTGCACATTTAGACAAATGTGAGAACCACATCCGGTATCCAATACCCAAGAATCAGTGGTAGAAAGGAGAATATCTATCATATAGATACCTGAAGTCGACGCAGCCTTGCTGCCCTTCTTCTTCTTTTGCTCTTCCAAGAAAGCCTTGCAATTACGTTTCCAATGACCAATTTCTTGACAATGGAAACAAATTGCATCCTTTTGTGAATCGAGTTTTGCCTCAGAAGCCTTGGCAACCTTTGCCTTGCTTATTTTGGGTTTGACAACTTTCTTACCCTTTCCTTTGGCACTAGCCTTCTTCCCATCATGAACCAAGAGCACGGGAGAACCTTTCTCCACAATTTTCATCTCTGCAGTTTTGAGCATCCCATGCAACTCAGAGAGATTCTTATCCATTCCATGCATGTTATAATTCATCACAAACTGATTATAACTTTTAGGCAATGAATTAAGAATGAGATCCGTGGCTAGCTCCAATGGGATTGGATAGCCAAGTTTCTCAAGGTGCTCTACATAACCTTTCATTTTAAGAAAGTGAGGACTCACTTGTTGCCCTTCATTCATTTTACTAGTAGTGAATGCAACAATGGTCTTGTACCTCTCTTGCCTAGCTTGCTCTTGAAACATGGTTCTCAACTCCACGCCTATCTCATAGGCTTCCAAATGTTCCAAACTTTGTTGGAGTTTTGAACACATAGCAGCAAGCATGAGACAACTTACATCTCTAGAATCATTACGATGTTTCTTGTAATTGTCTCTTTCTACCCTAGGGGCAGTAGGCGGTGGTTCAGCAGGGAGAGGCCCATCAAGAATGTACAACTTATCTTCTTGCCTAAGAACGATTCTTATGCTACGGGTCCAATCCATAAAGTTTGTACCATTCTCTTCGAGCTTATCCTTCTCAAGGATCGATCGCAATGACATTGATTGAGTGTTATTAGTCATTATCTACAAATATGTAAAATTTCCAAAATTTAATAAGTACCAATTTTTCATTAAAGAGATAAATAATGTATTTTTCAAACAAAATACTCCCACTAAATTATATAACCTTCTTATACATCCAATGTATAATATAATTTAATTGGGCTAAGATCCAACTTTAATTTAACTTTTGAGTCCACGGAGGCGGACCGCTCAAAAACTAAATTAATTAGGTAGACAATCATGTCAATCATATCTCATATGATTCTTAGATCCTTTTATGAGATTCTTTGAGAAATCCAATTTCAAAAAGCATGTTTAATCTCATCTTTTGCCTAGGCCCAAAACTGTTTTGACGCCTAATTAAGTCCGACCATTTTAAACGCATAGGAACCATTCAATTTAACGCACCTTGCGGAGGCAAGCCCACATTAAATTAATGAACCTCATCTTGCTCATATATGAATAAAATCAATGCACTTCGCGGAGGCGAACCCACATCAAAATCACCCATATATAAACAAGTGTTTTAATCATGGCATGGCAAAGAAGGACTTGAAACTTTCTTTGAAGGTTCATCACATATAGCATATAACACATTTATGAGCACATAATATAAACATGTTACACATCAAGTTTAGCCACTAAATTAATCTCCATTAATTTAAGCATGATATTTATGTGTCATTAGTTTCTCTATAATTATGAGGATGAGAGTATTTCAACTTTGGTTATTATCTCCAAATCAAGACAACAAGAAGTGCGGTCGAACTAAGCCATTAGGCAACAACAATCCCGCACTAATTCAAGAAACCAAGAAAGTAGTCCATGTGGCCGAAACTAAGCAATAGATGGTCTCGATGAACGTAGGCCAATTGCATTCACAATTCCACATGGATCTCCAATCATTGAATCAAGAACTTTGTTTCTCAATTTTAGCAATTATGAACTCTTCATAATTCTAACTTCGTTTTATCTTTGAAACTTTGATTGCGGTCAATTTTGGGAAACACAATCTCGATGAACGCAGATTAGCCATCCAAAACTTGAACCAATCTAGGAATTACAAGACTAAAACAAATAGGAAAATCAAACCCCAAAATCTACACACAAACCAACTACCCAAAACCCATTCCAGATCAACAAGTCTGGACTGGTTCTGTTACTGGTTTTGTCGAATTTATCGAAAATTCCATATTCAGATTTTAACCAAAGTCAGAACAAATCTTGACCACCGAGCGCCCGCCTGCAAAGGACCAGGCGCCCGCTTGAATGGCCAGAATAGTATAGAATTTTAAAGTTCGAAAATTTTGTCTCAAAATTATTTTTCCCCGATTATTAAAACTTTGATCCAATCAAAATCAATAATCGAAATAATTCAGAATCCACCATAATTTTTATTGCGATTGAATCGTGCGATTAAAGTTGGAAAAACAATAAACCACATAAAATCACAAAACACATAAACATCATATAATCCAATATTCATATCATGCTTGGCACATAAACAATTTATATACACACAACATGATCCAAGTATTGAATTAATCAACATGAACGGGGCTCTGATACCACTGCTGGGTTTTCAAGTAACATGCGCAGCGGAATATAGCAATTAAAATTTTAAGAAAACCCAAAGCCATGGATCCGTTCACATGATTAAATCAAATACAACAAGATGAATAGAGGAATAACTAACCCTTGATGGCTATGAACTTTTCTTCGGTCTTGGTGGAGAAACTTGAAGACTTGATCACGATCACAAAGCTTGAACACGAACTTTGAAGAAGATGATTTTCACCCTTTAGCGGTATCCACACTTCGAACGAATATCAAATGAGCTTCTTTGATCTTGGTTGCTAGACCAAATATTATGAAACACACTTTCACAATATAATAAAGAACTATATGGAATTTATTTTGTGAATTATTTTGTTCCTCAATCAAGGATATCTTAGAACAAAATAAATTCTCTCTCAAACTCTATGAGACTCACAAAAAGCACTTTTTTCATATGGTCTGGCCGAATTGGGGTTTTTATACACAATTAAGACCTATTCCAAATAGGAATCTTGTGCCAAAAATCTTTCCTAATCGAATTAGAAAATTTCCAGTCGGCATACCGGGCGCCCGCCTGGTACCCCCCCGAGCGCCCGCTCATTTGGACAGAAAGTCCAATTCTTTTCTAGCTTGTTCAGGCGCCCGCCTGGTGCAACCCAAGCGCCCGCTTGGTTGACCAGGAGGCCCAGAACTTTCCAGAAATTCCTTGGAAGTCCTCCGACCCTAAATGCCAATATAGTCCTTTTATTTAAGATTCGTTCTATTGTGTGTGACCCTCTAGGATTATACTAAGTTGGCAATGGGCTCAAACATGATCCCATAAGATATGATTAGGTTCTAGCAAACCGTCATACCTATCCAAATAGTATAACTAGATACAAGTTCGCATTCCTTTAGAATATGTCACAATCCCTTTGTCCACGATGTCATTGAACACAAGTCATGGTCAAATAGTCAACTTGTTTTGTTCAATACTTTCTCGATTCTGAATATGTTGATAATTCAAATGCTATTGATCTAATCAATCCATTTGAGTCCGGCCGAACATTTCATCAACATCATTCCTTCGAGGGGCCCAAGCTTGACATCTCTCCGTGGAGGGACAAATCCATTTAGCTTATTATTCTTCCCAACGGGAATCCGATTATGCCAATCATACCCTTTATAACTACCGTGTTAAGGTAGCGTTTGAATATGTCAAACACAATGTTCATCAAGTGGAAGACTATAGTAACTTCATGTCTAAGGATTCAAATGACATAACTAATATGAGATATATGTATGACATAGACCATGACATAAATCTCATACAGCGGGTCATGTCCAGTACCTTGTTCCAAACAAGTACCCATAAATCTAACATGATCATCTCATGATCATTTAGCCTTTATACTAGTGCTTAATGAGTACTAGGGACGGGGATTATTATAAGTAAACATGAACAACAATAATAATCAAAACATCTCTTTTATTGATATGAAATAAATGATAACAATTACAACGTTTATTAAACGTGCCTAGGGCACCACTACCAACATCCGTGTGCATGGACAGAATATTCTGAGAGTACAAATGAAGCTCTGCCCAACGTAAGTCCCATTCGTCGGGGTTAGGGGCTGAGATTGCATAATTGAACGTCCTCATGAATGATTCTGCGAAGTCCTCGCTACCTGTATGCTCCAACCCTTTCCTTCTAACATTCATTTCGATATGCCTCCGACACAAGAAGTGTGCGGTGTGGGGAAAAACTGTACGGAGAGCGCTGATGAAACCCAACTCACGATCAGTGACAAAAACTGTAGGCAATCGGGGAGGTGTAAACAGACTGTGCAAATTGTTCAATGCCCATTCGTAATCACCCGTACTCTGATGCCTGAGGAACGCAGACGCTATTGTGAAATTATGCCCGGTGGAAGTAAAACCTACAAACTGCAAGTAGTACAGTCCGTAGCAGTTGGTGTTGTGAGTGCAGTCACCCTGTACAACATATGGAAAACAGTTCAGAATCTTCATTGCTAATGGGTGAGAGAAGAATATGTCTTCGATCATGCCAGTCTCAGCGTCTTCCCTCGTGTAGCTAGTATATTCATTATCTCTGAGTAACTTAAGGAATTGTTGTAGCGGGTTCCTCCCTTGTCGTTCCCCTTCTCTATATTTTGACACGGCATTCCGGACGTGCATCGGAGTGCTCACGTTCTTCTCATCCTGCATCTTTAGCATTGCCACAATGTCATTTAGACGCACTGAACATTCACTTGCGGTACACACAGCGTCATATTCCCCAGGTGTCAATTTCCCGAGAGGAAAACCTTCCGGGTACAAAGGAAAGGCATGATTATGTATGCCATTCCTCACAACATAACCCCATAACCCATCAACACCCCTCTCTGTGGCGTATAGTTTAAAACTGCAATCTCTTTTCTTTGTACTAGTCTTCCTAATGTTATTTGATCTTCCGGCCCTGTGTTGTCCACCAAAATGACATGTGATGTAAGCATATGCTAGTTTATTTCCACGTCTATTCCTCGAGCTGTGTATAACTAGGTGTATATTTCGACCCCTCTCTATTTCCCGTACATGTGCAAGAAGCGCATCCCGAGTTTGAAATATTTCTGATGTCGTGAATTCATCACTGGTATCCGGGAATGGACCCTGCAAAATACGAGATGAAAAGTCAGTTTCAAAGCCCCAGCATACATCTATCTCGTGTAAGTCTACACGAGTTTCATCTCGTGTATGTCTACACGAGATTAATCTCGAGTAGAGGCACACGAGATGAAACTCGTGTAGACTTACACGAGATACTCCCTGTACAGATTGAAAAAAAAAATTTGAAAACTGGAATTTGATCTGATATTTCATTGTTATTGTCATGTGTATTTGAAGATTGTATAAATAAATATCATGTGATTTAATTCAAGATGGGATTTTTAAAACAAGATGGGATTTTTAAAACAAGATGGGATTTTTAAAACAAGATGGGATTTTTATTTTGATTTTGATCACAATACACAAAAAAACATTAAAAACTTACTTCATCGAAGCTAGGATCATTGAAACTTGGAGAATGTTGATGTGGAGGAATATTTTGTAAGATTTCTTCTTCTTCATCAACGAGAAAATCTATCATATCAAGGTCAATACAATCATAAGAATTTTGTGGAGAATTATGTGAGGAATCCATGTTATTATGTGAGTAATCCATGTTATGAACTTAAAGATTGAATTTTTGAATGATAAAGGGCTATTGTGTGGTTTCTGTTCAGAATGGGTGTGTTTTAGTAGGGTTTAATCGTCAAATTCATGCAATGGTCGCGGAAAAAGGTTTATGGAATTTAAACATCTCGTGTATAACTACACGAGATTAACTTGACCATCTCGTGTATACCTACACGAGATGTCATAAACTCCAAATGACAAGTTGTTTATTTTTTTTTTAATTTTTTTCTAGGCTCTAGATGACATTTTAAGACATTTCCATTAGTATGACATTGGTCAAATTCTAAACGGAAATGGAGTTACAAATATGTCCCATTTCTCTAGGTTTTAAGGAATATGTCCCGATCTTATGAAAGTGGTACATGTCTAAGTTGTTTTTTTTTTTTAATTTTTTTCTAGGCTCTAAATGACATTTAAAGTGTTTTTCATTAGTATCACGTTCCTCAAAATCCAAATGGAAATTGAGTTAGAAATTTGTGACATTATTAGGGTTTTTAGAGTTTTAAGGAAAATGTCCCGATGTTGTGAAAATGGTATACGACTACCTAGTTTATTTTTTTTTAATTTTTTTCTAGGCTCTAAATGACATTTAAAGTGTTTTTCATTAGTATCACTTTCCTCAAAATCCAAATGGAAATTGAGTTAGAAATTTGTGACATTATTAGGGTTTTTAGGGTTTTAAGGAAAATGTCCCGATGTTGTGAAAATGGTATACGACTACCTAGTTTATTTTTTTTTAATTTTTTTTCTAGGCTCTAAATGACATTTAAAGTGTTTTTAATTAGTATCACTTTCCTCAAAATCCAAATGGAAATTGAGTTAGAAATTTGTGACATTATTAGGGTTTTTAGGGTTTTAAAGAAAATATCTCGATGTTGTGAAAATGGTATACGACTACCTAGTTTATTTTTTAAAATTTTTTTTCTAGGCTCTAAATGACATTTAAAGTGTTTTTCATTAGTATCACTTTCCTCAAAATCCAAATGGAAATTGAGTTAGAAATTTGTGACATTATTAGGGTTTTAAGGAAAATGTCCCGATGTTGTGAAAATGGTATACGACTACCGACTTATTTTTTTTTATTTTTTTTTCTAGATTATAAATGACATTTAAAGTGTTTTTCATTAGTATCACTTTCCTCAAAATCCAAAGGGAAATTGAGTTAGAAATTTGTGACATTATTAGGGTTTTTAGGGTTTACACGAGATGACATCTCGTGTAACACCACTCGAGATGCATCTCGAGTGGGTTTATACGAGACTTGTTTCGTGTAATCACACACGAGATGCATCTCGTGTAAACCCACACGAGACACATCTCGTGTGGGTTTACACGAGATACATCAGTAGTCTCAACACCAGCAACAACACAACAGCAACAACAACAGCAAAACATCATGTCCTCGGGGGGGGGGGGGGGAGGGGGGTTTTACGAAACACTAGAATAAACTATTTAATCGGGGGGGGGGGGGAGGGGGGTTTTACGAAACACTAGAATAAACTATTGAATCGGGAGGGGGATTTAAAACGATAACTAAAATAAAAATACCATCACATTAACAAACGGAATAATTAGTGCTTGATCCAACGTACTAAGCCTCTATTATCAAATAATGCAACCTACTCACTAGTGACAGATATATGAAACGTACTTTACTATCATTTATCAAATAATGCAACCTACTCAAAACACATTAAATTTCTAACGAGTTCAGCTATATATTTAACGAAACTAACTCAAAATGAAAAGGAAACATGAGAAAGTGATGAGATACCCACCACCGTCCCATTGAAAGGATTGTTAAAGAAACGTTTTGTTAGTTTTTTAACGAAAGTTTACATTTTTTGGATTATTAAAGAAACGTTTTGTTAGTTTTTTTTAACGAAAGTCATACTTCTGTTAGAATTTTTAACTGCGTTAGAAAAAAAATTGTACATTGCATTATTTGATATATGATAGTAAAGTACGTTTCATATATCTGCCACTAGTTAGTAGGTTGCATTATTTGATAAAAATCGGAAACTACGTTGCATATCTTGGTAGTTTAGAGGTGTCAATAAAAACTAGAATAAAATGTGTCCATTACAATACAATGAAAAGCAAAAATAAAATAAAATCCTAAGGCTGCGGTGGAAGTCCTAAAATCTCACCGGCCCGTCTAAGACCAACTAGCCAGTGCTCGGGGGCACTGGGATCCGACAAAAATGGAAGTATGATAGCTCGCAACTCCGCAATCCCTGCGACAGAAGGCTACGGTGGAACATCAGGTGGGGGAGGTGGAATGTCACCGGGTGGATCGTGTATCGGATTAGCTATCCGAACATGACTCCTAGGCCTAAACCAAGACATATAATCTGGAGTCACGAAGGGAACAGCCACGGGATGATCTCCAGTAAATAGTGGCCCCCAACGAACATCGGCCCTAAACTCCGCCATGCCAAAAGCCACCCACTCCTGCCAAACCTGATCTCCGTCACCGTAACGCTTCTGGTACCCCTTCTGACCCTTTGCCAAACGCATAACTCGGTCGCCATGGGGGGCAGTCTGGGGATCCTCTGCTGGTACCCGAACTGCCTAGTCACACGATCAGGCATATACGCCTCTGTGATGTCACAAAAGCGTATAACACCCCTGTAGTATGAAACAGGCAGTATCGCGTCCGACCCGGTCCCATAAGGAGTCCAAATAACCTGTGAGTAGACATTGTTAGGCAAAGTCAACAGAATATCGGAAGGAACGACACAAAAACGTAT
The DNA here is from genome assembly GCA_026119855.1 of Campanula takesimana. Classification (NCBI taxonomy): domain Eukaryota; kingdom Viridiplantae; phylum Streptophyta; class Magnoliopsida; order Asterales; family Campanulaceae; genus Campanula; species Campanula takesimana. Next base: position 70,889 of record JAOWBW010001372.1, on the reverse strand, counting down.
AATAGTTTTAATATGAATAACTCACACTGTCAGCCCCCATCCTGTCAAGAATACGGCGATACTGCACAAGATGATCGAACGTCCTCCCAGCCGAATCATCACGAGACCATCTACGGGCTCTCGGCTGTCCCTGCTGCCAATGGGGGTCAGTAACTCGCCGAAAACCCGGAAAGTACTCGTATATCCAGGCCTGAGATGTATGTAAAAAAGTATTAAATACTACTCAAATGCAACATTTAATAACAGAGGGGGGGGGGAGTAGACAGTAAAAAGATAGTGAATAGAGTAAGATGTACCTCTAGGAGAGCCGCACAACCGCCCATCTGCTTGCATCCGGATCTGGACGCCTTCCCCAACTCTCGGTACATATATGCCAAAGTGGATGATCCCCAGGAAAGAGTGGGGAGGTTGGCTAGATCCATGCACAGGGGCAGGTAGGCTGCGGGCACCTTATCCCCGCTCTTGTCCACGAACATCGTGCAACCCAATAGGTGCAGGATATACGCGGACGCACGATGGGCATCTGTCATGCCGCCTCTACGCTGAGTAAATAGACGCCTGACATCCCTCAATAAATAACCAGTGCCGCTCAACTGGAGGTGTCTAGAGATGCCAGATACGTCAGGCGCTGGATCCGTATAGCGAACAACTCCACCATCAATCCTGATACCTGTAAATTGAAGATGCAATAACACATTTTAGTATAAGAGATGAATGTAGACAGTTCATATAATATATGTAGACAGTTATATAATTGTGAATGGAGTATCGAAGCGATGTTATAAAAACATACCCAGGATATGAAAACTGTCATGTAAAGTAATCGTTATCTCCCCCCACGGCATGTGGAACGAGTTAGTCTCAGGAGACCACCGTTCCAAAAATGCCGTTAGGAGGGCATGGTTAGGCCTATGAATGACGGAATTATGCAGATGCTGGAGGCCAGATGCATCTACGAGGGCCAGCCAGGCTCTATCAGCAACCGGCTGCTCATCACGCTTGAACCTGTTCATTCGAAACAAAAAATATTATCAGTACTCAAGAAAAGCAGCATAGGATGATAATTAATGGAATATTTAGAGTGTGTGGTATAAATAACTTCAATATTTAAAACATTTCACATTAATGCTAAGCTTACTGTGCAAGATGCGTGAGTCTCGTATGGAAAGTCACCAATCCCTCAGTAGTAGAGTCACCCCAAATCTGTCTGGCTCGGTGGTCACCGAACCCGTACATCAGTGAAACATCCTCTGGCCCACCACCAGGGTCCCTCTGAAGCTGCCATGATGGTGGCGCATCCTGACCCCGCCTCCTCCCGTGTCTCAGAGGTCTAGGCGGCTCTACTACATCATAAATGAACATAATGCTGACTGATAATTCACAATGCTGATATTCAGAAGGATCACATCTCGTGTAACACCACTCGAGATGCATCTCGAGTGGGTTTACACGAGATGACATCTCGTGTAACACCACTCGAGATGCATCTCGAGTGGGTTTATACGAGACTTGTCTCGTGTAAACACACCCGAGATGCATCTCGAGTGGTGTTACACGAGACACACCAAAGCCATCAAACCCAAACATCCCAGATTAATAACAGAAAAAAAAAATCCCAAAGAGTGTGTTGTGTACATTTTGTTCGCAATTTGAATAATTTTGTAGTTGAATCCAATTTCAATTTTACATTTTTCAAATTATGTTTAATTGGGAATATAGAAATGTAAAATAAGGTTAAAAATTGCTTACCTTTTTCACAGGCGCTGTAGACGAGCTAGTCCCGGCGGCGATGTGGGCGGCGGTTGTGGCGGCGGCGGTCCCGGCGGCGGTCTTGGGTATTTTAACTTTCACCATTTCAATTTCGAAAGTTTTTTTTTTTTTTTTTTACTGTGAGAGAGAGAGGTGAGAGAGAAGAACAGAGCGAGAGAAAGAACGACGGTGACAGAGACGGTGAGAGAGAGACGTTAGAGAGAGAGACTGTTCGTTTCTTTCTTCATCGTTGTTTCAAACAGAGAGAGAGAGAGGGGGGTTAGGGAGCGAACGTGGGGGAGAGTGAAATTGAAGAAAAAAAAAAGATATATATATGGGTACTTTGGTAATTTAATGGGGCTGTGGAAATAAGGGGCTGTGTATATAAATATATCCTAACTAATATTAGGACTTTTTGACTTAGTTTCCACATGGGTTTCAACTTCTTCATTTTGTAATTAATAGAAGAGTCAAACATTAATTACTTAAATTAATCCAATTAAATTTAGAACTAATTACAGTAATTAAATAAAATATAATTATAAATTACTTATAATTCTAATACAAACAAACAAATTATTCCCTAATAAAGATGACTAGAAAATATTTTACTTTAATTGTATGAGACTATAATTAGTCACAAAACAACTAAACGGAGTACAAAGTATTTTCTATATCTTTAAACAGGAACAATTTCAATTATAAGTATTTGAACTATGGATTTTCCCATAAATGGAAATATCCCAATTTATAATCATATCTCTGAAAACCCACATCAAATATTGACTTCGGTCAATCTCTTTGAGAACCAATAAATGGACTCACTCAAAGATTACCTTAGACCAATATTTCCAACAGAAAATTAATGACTTTTCATGAAGTGAAATATCGATGTGGATTTTCTTTCCAGCCCAGTCCACCAATGTGCCACGAAACTATCCACATTAAACAATGGTTAAAATTTGGGGTGTTGAATGGCCCTTCAACAAAAGTGGAGGTGTTGAAGGGCTGCAATGGCTGTTTAATGAGGGGTTGAGTGTAAGGTTGTGTTGAACGTATTCAAAACAAGTTGAACGCAGAAGGCGTTAGTCGACTGGGACACGCGGCGCCCAAAGATTGGGCGGACATGGCGCGTGTAATACACGCGGGGACAGGGGTGCGTTAGCGCAGTCGGCGCACAATTTTTTATTATTATTTATTCACACCAAAATTCCATTTTTTTTTCTCTCTATAAATTGACGTAAGTTTCATTGTATTTCGACAAAAAAAAAAAAAAAAAAAAAAAAAACCATATTTTTCTTGAAATGGATCTCAATAATAACCATTTCAACACTCCAAATTTCATTAAAAAAATTAATTAAGTGTGAAGTTTTTTTTTATTATTATTATTATTATTATAATTTTACTAATCATAAAAATAAATAATATAAAATAAATTTTAAGTGGTGAGGTATAGGATGATGAGTGAGAAATGTGTTGAATGGGGGATTAAACAAACCATTGTAGGGTTAAAAGTTGAATGAGTGTTGAATGGATGAGTTGGAAGAGAGAGAAGATGATGTGGAGTGATAAAGTGGGTGTTGAATGGAAAATGGTGTTGAATCCATTGTAGATGGTTAATAGAAAATAAATGAGCCACGTTTATTAAATTGTAGGTATAATAAGTTTAGTTATTTTGTGTTTATGATATCTTGAAGTGAATGTGATCATGTAAGGGAAATAATTGAGTTTTAAAAAAGTATTGCACAAAATACACAAATTGCAAAAGTATTTACTATATACATATTCTCAAAAATTGCTATTACCATTTGCGTTTTCAGTTTTGACCAATTTAAAGTCGCTACTACTGCTATCGAGTTCATTATTTTCCAAGTTTATCTAATTTACTGAAATTTTTTTTTTTTTGCTTAATTTTTTAATAAATAAAATGGCTACTACCAATAGTGACTTCTATTTTGGTCAATGTATAAACACGGTACTAGGAGTAGTGACTTTTGAATTTTGAATGACAAGAAACGGGAAAAAAGTAAGAGTAATGCTAAGGACACAAAATATGGTCACAAAATATTGCTTACAAAATGAGGTGGCGATATTTTATTGGTTGCATCGATAATGAACTCGCCACACTCTAATTAAAAACACCAATAACATTATTACACTTAGGATTTTGTGAGCAAGTTTTTGTGAGTTTTTTGTGCCCCTAGTATTATTCAAAAAGTAAACTTGCTGTCAGAGAGGAAAAAGTCGTTAGCGTGACCCCCAACCACTGGCGACAATACTCCCTCCATCCCACATCACTTGAGACCTAAGAGGTGGGCACAATAACTAATGAAAATGAATAAAATAAGATAAGTGTGTGGTAGAAAATGAAGAGAGAGAATGAGTGGAGTAAATAGTAGTGTTGGTTGAATAAATTGAGTGGCGGAATACACTACAAGAAAAACCTAAAACAAAGGCATTTAATAATGTCACCTTTATCAATTTTAGTTGCATTTTTGTGTTAGTGGTATTACATAAACAATGTAACCTATAGTGGTGTCACGGTAGATCTAAATGCCACTATCAATATATTAGTGTCATTTATATAAGTGCCACTGTGTTTAATTAGTTTCATTGATTTAAATGTCACTTGATCAAGTTAATGTCATTAACTAAATGTCACTATGTGAAATTAGTGTCATTGAACTAAATGCCACTATGTAAAAATAGTGTCATTGAACTAATGTCACTATGTTAAATTAGTGTCATTAATTTAAATATCACTTTTTAAAATTAATGTCATTCTTTGAATGTCTCTATCTCAATATTTAGTGTCATTTTTTAATGTTACAATAGGCATTTATGGTGTCATTATTATGTGGCATTGAGACTATTATTGTGGCATCAACAAGTTACACTTTTTCAATGTTCTCATTTATAATTAAAATTGTTATAAATGAAAATATTATTTATTTTTTACATTTATATACCATATTATTCAAAATGCCACAAAAATTCAAATACGAAAAAATGAAATAACAAGTAACAAAAACTATTAGTATTAACTAACAATATTTTCCCCTCCCGATTAAAGTTTGTTGCAGCAATAAAATTACAAGAATGTCAACTACATTACAACTACTGATAATAACATAAATTAATGAATTCATATATTTATTTCATATCTCTCATACAAATCAATGGTCTTAACTACGAAGCTGTGAACTGCGAGCTGATCTGATCATTAAACATCTCAAGTCAAGCATCTTTATCCTTTGAACCCTACAAACAAAGAAGAAAAAATCATTAAAGAAAAAAAAATAGTTACTAGTTACAGTGGAATTGATGAAAATCCTTGGCTAATAAGCCTATACTACTACACCATAATATATTTGTTTTTCATATAGAAATGGTCACAAATGTATTATGGAGACTGGTGGACTGGAGACTACATTGCTGCTGGAATTCTGATAGTCTACAAAATTGTTAAAGATTTTTTTTTTTTTTGACAATAAACGTACCATAAATGGTGCAGGCCAAAAAACGTGTGCGCCTACTGCATCTCCAGTAGTTCTATTATGTATGTATGGTCTAATTAACCTCCCATCATCCTTAACTGCAGACTGAATATAAACCTCCCAAAAGTAACTGTACAAATAGAAAGTACAAATAAATGAAGTCTTAATAAGGTCAACAAAATAAACTTTAATACTATCAAAATTAACAAGAGTAATTAACACTTTACATCAAACAAATATATACTTAATCAAGGCAAAGGACCACAAGGAAAATACAAAATTTAGTGACAAACGATATGGAGCTAAAGAATGTTTAGCAGTGGGATCAAGCTTCCTATTTACTCCCTGGTTTGTACTTTGTAGGGTCAGGCAAGATTTTACCCACCACTCATACTTTTACTTATAAACTAGTGTTACACCGGTGCGTTAAACGCACGGCCAAAATGCGACAAATTACATAGTTAAAATTAAAAGAGTTCTTATAATTATAAATGTTACTCCATATAGATGTTTCTGTCTATATGAAAGGAATACATCAAAATTATATAAATTGAATTTGTAGTATTACAAATTAAATTATTCTCCTTTTACGAAGAACTTTTCAGAAATTAAATTATTCTCCTTCGATGCAAAGCGAAGAACTTTTCAGAAAATAAATTAAAAATTTAGGTAAATACTTTTTTGTTTTTTAGTTCTTTTTTCAAAATGTGTTTACTTCCGGAACTTGATGCAATTTTTTTGTTTTTAGAATGAGTAATGATACACATAACGAAAACTTATAGCGAAACCCTGTAATACGTTGGGCGAAAACTTATATCAAAACTCTGTAACCAGTTGGATGAGTTTTTTTATCGGTGGGTTCCACAAGGATTTATTACAATCCAATGGATTACATAGTTTCGATAAGTTTTCGTTAAAGGAAGTGATAAATATATAAATGCATTTATAATAATGTCTAAAAAATAACTTGCAGCCCATTCTTTTTTTAAAAAAATCTAGAAATAAAATTTGTAGCAGAAATAACTTGCGGCCCATTATTTTAAAAGAGAGTCTAAGAAATAAAATTCAGTCCAAATTAATATTAAGAAGCCCAATCAGTAGCCCATTAGCAAAACCCATCATATACACAAACCCTAAACCTAATCCATTCTTAGCGCAGCTCTCTCTCTCTCTCGTTGACAAACCCTAAACTCTCCTATCGCCGCTCTATGTTTCTCCCTCTTTTTATCGCTCGTTCACAAACCTACCCAAACCCACTGCGGCTCTATCTTTCAATCGCTTTCTTGTAATCAGTTGTAACCGTCCATTGTCGAGGTATCGTAAATTCAAAAGCGCCGCCTTCACCATCATCGAAATACCCTTCATCTTCTTACTTCATGCCGGCGTTCTTAAATGACGGTTTCCAACCACAGTATAAGTTAGCTGAGACTTGATGGAATTAATTAATGACAAATTACATGTCATTCTGAGCCTTCAACTTGGGTATTTTCTCAATCCTTAATATTTTGAACCAATATTTACATAATTTCTTAAGATTTGGTGTAAATTTCATGTTATTTATCATTAATATTTTTTAAACTCGACTTATTGGGTAATTTGTTTTATTCTGAGCCTTCAACTTGCTTATTCTTATGAACCGAAGTGATTGATCGCATATACTCATAATTTAGAAATAGGATAATTTTAATTTTGAGATAAACAGAGGTATTTGGTAAAAATTATTATAGTTAATGAAGTTAATTTGAGGGGCATAATCTATTCATGTACTCCCTCCGGTCCTAAATATAAGCAAAAATAACTAAAATCACACCTATTAAGAAAGTAGTTAAGTTAGTTAATTGTCTTGATTTTATAATAAAAACATGTTAAAATTACTAATACATCCTCATATTAAATGTGTAATAAATGTGCACTTGTATTTGAAAATGAATAATTAAATAGGGGCAGTTTTGTTTGGTAAGAGAGTATTAAATAGTCTTGAAATCCCTTAGAGTTGCTTATATTTAGGTAAAAAAAAAAACCCCACTTTTGTTGCTTATAATTGAGTCCGGAGGGAGTATTATGTTAAAGTCTTTAGTAATTTTGGGATGGAGAGTGGTTTGATCTAAAAACCAATTATTTGGCAATAGTCTTTGGACCATTTGTTTGGTAATGTACTTTATCTTTCTTTGTTTTGAGGCCACTATGATGATAACTATAACTACCTTCTTTGAGTTAGCCCATTTTTTTTGAAAATAAAATAAAAAAATTATTAGTTCTACAATTAAAAGTCGAACTTTTAATAGTGCCTCTTAAATATGAAATTATGAAGAGTTTATTTATTTGAGACAATAGCGAGTAATGAACTATTTGGTCTACTTTGCAAAGATGCTTTAATCCTATTGATAGAGTGATTTACTGGTAGATTTTTAAGTTGTAAATCTCTGTTTATTATAGAATTCATAAAGAGCTAATTGTGTAAATCTATCTAAGTTTTCTAATGTCAGTATTGTATGGAAGGATGATATAATATGCTAAACTTTTTTAATTATCATTTAAAAAAAAATTCTTATCAGGATTGGAGGCTCTAAATAATATGGAAATCAGAAGCATAATGAAGGCATGATATGGATGTAATCTTTTTTGATTTGGCTTGCATGCATCAAAATGGTCAAGAAGAAATTTAAATATCAAAACACTAATCAGGTATGGTCTAAGAAACTTGTACTTTCAAAATTAGAAGTATTACATCTTAATCTGACTACTTGGGCCATATCTGACTTCTGTTGATCATATGTTTCAAAATTAGAAGGATTACGTCAAAATCTGTTAAATAGAATTGATACAAATTCAGTTTAGATGATGTTGATGCCTTAGTGCTTCCTTCCCAATAACACTGCCTATAGCATCTGTAAAAAGACAGAATTATGTTAGTATGGTAGCTTCCATATTTGTGAATGGAAAAATATTCGAAAAAGATTTGTATAGTATGTATCTATAAAATTGAACTCTCAACATTTTCAATAGCTGAACATGTTATAACTTGCTTCTAAGTGCTCCTCAAACGATATTGAGTGATTGTGTCTTTCTTTTTTCTTGTTATTGTCACCAGTTAAGATTACTTCTGTTGCAGCCATGAAAATAAGTCTGTAGGTGTGTATTCATCCAACCTAAAAAGGAAAAAGAAATCAGAAAATAGATTCAGGACAAAGTTTAAAGATTTTACAGTTATTAAAAGAAAGAAATTGAATACTAGTTTAGTACCTCTTTATATGTAGCATGCAGTTTCATGGTGTTTTGTATTGTGGTAAAGACCAGTTTCGTGGAACCCTAACCTTCAAGGACTAATCTTCCTTTCTTGAGACTCTGATAAGAGGGATGGTGTAGACACCCCGCCTTGGACCTCTCATGTCCCGATTGCATACACATTCTCTATCTTCCTCTCTTCTGTTATGTTTTGTTACTTTCCGTTAACTTTTGTTACTTTCCGTTGAGTTCTTGACTTACTCCGTTAGTCTTGGATTTGACTAAGTGACAAAGTCAACCTTGAGTCTTTGTTTCATTTATTTTCGTTGAATTTCGTGATGTTCGTTAAGTTTTTGGACTAATTCCGTTAGTTTTGGGGCTTAACTGCATAACGGGGTTAACTTTTGGGCTGAAATATGAATTTCCTGAAGCTGGGATGCGCACGCCTTTGCCCTCCTTTGTGGGAGGCGTGCTCCTCCCATAGGGGGGGGTGGGAAGCGCGCGCTTCCCGCTTCCAGAATCTCAGATTTTGCCAAATTTTCCTCATTTTCTGATTTGTAACCCCCAAGACCATTATGCCTTGGCTTGATCCGGGGAATGGCCATCTTTGTGACCACAAACACTTCTCCAACACCTATATAAACCTCTTCATTCCATCATGAAAGGAGGAGGATGATTTCTTAACACAAAAATACTTCAAAACACACAAAAGTCTATTTTTCAAGAAGTGGTCAATACAAAGATTTGGTTCTTCTCCGTTCAAGCATAAGGTACAAGGTTTATTCTCTTCTTCTAAATTCTAAGTCTTATTTCCTTTCTTCATATTCTCATCTATTCTAAGTGAGTATGCAATCTCCATAAAAAAGGATACAATCAAAAGGCCCCTTCACTATTGAAGTTTGACCAAGGTTACATCCCAACATTCCAAACTACATTTTAATTCACCATTTTCATCTCTTCATGTAATTATCTAGCATAATTATTACATGTAATATTTAGCATTAAATCAATAAAATCATTCTTTTCCCCTTTTTTCTTTACATCATAATTGTTAGCATTGTTAATAAATTGAAGGACATTTAGCATTAGAACACCAATAGTAGCAAGACCCGCATAAGCGGGGCGGAGTGGGTGTTTAAGTACTTCCCACTCCGTCACCTAACCCCCGAACCCTTCTCTCCCGAATCTCTGGTTTTGTACATAAATTAGGCTATTTCTAGGTTTTTCTTATGTTCCTTTAAAAACATAGGTGGCGACTCTAAACAATCTAAAACAAGTTAGACATCCGAGGATAATTCACCGCTCCAGCCAAGCCGTGGTTCCCCGGGGTATCTACAGTGGCGACTCTGCTGGGGACGATAGAGGGTTAAACTTGCGTTTTCATTTTTGGTGTTCTTTTATTCTGTTTTCTGGGCATTCTGGTAAAAAGGGTAGGAAGCGCGCGCCTCCGGCCTTCTTGGCCTAAAGCGCGCGCGTCCGACCCTTATTACCAGAATCGCCCGCCTCCCTTCTTGTCCTTCCATTCCATGTTTATGTGCTAACAAATTCTGCAGGGGAAAGTTTTCTTAATTAAGGGTCAAGGCAATCCCTTGAACCCACTGATTTGCAGGTTCTCACCCAGAAGCGGGCGCCTCTGCCCTGCTTCCTCTCACGCGCGCGCCTTCCGCATAGGCAACACAATGCGCGCGCTTCTGGGCGCATTCCCGGAACAGAACAGTGCACAGAAATAGAACAGAATGACAGTGTGTGGGCACCGGGCCTGCATACAATTTCTTTTACTTTCTGTTTATTTTTTATCGGTCACACGGGTGATTCGAAAGTTGTAATTATGTGCTTATTTGTTTTTTTATTTATTTCTTTTGAAAAAAAAATAAAAAAATAAAATGTTTTGTCACATGTTAGACCTCACACTACATGCACATATTCTTATCAACTGCTCACTATCGAGTCGCACAAGTTCAACCCCAAACCCGTCGAGGCCCGTCCTAGAAAGTTTCAAGCTCCAATCGACCTTGGCTCTTTCGAAGCGGTAAACCTCAGCCCGTGGCGTAGTTCACGACTACATGCCGGGGGTGACCTTTAAGCCTCATATTCAAGCCGAGCACAAACCACACAATTCTAGTTTAGGGTCTAACACTCCGTGACCAAGTCGGTTTTTCATGTGCCGAGATTTCCCTAAACTAATGTCTTCAAATCATACATGCCAACTTGTTGCAATGGACGAAATAAAACTCCGTCCCCAAAAGTGGTTATTTTGGACGAAAATAAAAATCCGTCCCCGCATGTATGATTTACTACATTAATTTAGTTTAATCCCGACACATGTAGGTCTCACAAGCGTGGTGGAATCCGATGAGTATATGGGACCGCGAGAAGGTCTATATACTAGTGTGACGATTCCACTATTTTTCTAGAAACCCCAAAAAGGACTCCGTCCTTCCGACTTTGTAAAAAAAAAAAAAAAAAAAATGTCGTTTTTCCTTATGTGGTTGAGTATTTTTCTTTGTTTGTGGTTAATTCATTTTATCCAAAAGGTGTTTGTGGGGCCAATCTAAGATCAACCGTGCTCTTTCAATAGGTCCAATGGCTTCCAACGGCAACAACAACAACGGTGGAAATGATTTCGTGTCCAACGAAGGGTTACTCAACATAATGAAATCAATGGGGGAACAAATGGATAGGATTGTCGAGGATACCCGCCGTAAAGACAATTTTTGGCAAGCCCGTTTCGATATCGACAAGAGGATTCACAAAGAAGAGGTTTCCGAACTCAAGGCTCGTCTTGATTATGAAAGAAGAATTCACGAGGAAGAGGTTTCCGAACTCAAAGCCCGTTTGCAAGAGCTCACCGACGGCAAAGCAAAGTTTAAGGGTAAAGCATGCTCAAGTGGCCCGTCCCTCAAAAGCTACAAAGGTACCGCCAACAACCGAGTTTTCACTCCTCTCCTAGGAGTAACCCAAGCCGAAGCATTTGAAACTTTGGTGGCAAGTGGAAAGGTCAAGCCTTTAGAGGGGTACAAGCCGAAGACGATACCGAAGAATCATGCACATGGTGAATGGTGCGGCTACCACAAGCATAGTGGCCATACTACCGAAGGGTGCTTCCTTCTCCGAAACATCATCCAAGATTTGTTCGACAACGGCGAATTTACTGTGGGAGAAGAGCAACCTTTAGAGAGTGCCAACATGCAAGAACTCATCAAAGAAGAATGATTTGGTTTCGAAATGGGGCTTCTACAAGAAATCATGCCACGAGGAGACTACAACGACAAGGGGGACTACAACAACAATCTCCGTTTCTCTTTCTCTACCTAGAAATAGGATAAAAAAAAAAAAAAAAAAAAAAAAGAGTCAAAAGTCCTCTAATGTGTGCATTAATGTTTTCTCTCGTCCAATGATAAATTTTGAGTCAATCATTAAATAAAAGTCATTCTTGTCCTCATACACTCTTCCAAGTTGTTCAATTAATTCTTGGCAAAATGATGAAAAAATGTCTAAACAAGTTTTGGAATGAAGGCCATCGCTTGAACACCTAGGGGCTAAACATCGACGACGGCATCAACAACGAAGACATCAACAACGACGAAATCAAGACAAAGAAAGGTGGAGCAACGATCATGAAGCAAAGTTTTCGAAAGGGGATAAAAAAAAAAAAAAAAAAAAAAAAAGCTCGCTAGGTTGAAATCATTAAAACAACCTAGGCAAAAGTTAGAGCACAAAAAAAAAAAAAAAAAAAAAAAAAATCCCCCTCAATCAAAGAAGATCAACATCATCATCCACCAATAAAGGACGAAGCTACGAAGCAACAATTCCATCACGAAGAATGGAGAATTCACAAGAACTACGGCGACCTGAGCCTCTACACTGGAGGAACGTAGGCAACCTTCGGGTCCGGTCTCACGCAAGAAAGAAGATATGTTTAGCCCTAGCGCGTTATGGTGATTGGCCTTCATCTCGAACTTGTCAAGACATCTTTGTACGATTCATTTGCCAATGAATTAATCACCAAAAAGATTGAACAACTTTCTTAGATTTGGAATCATTTCGCGATCCTTGTCGAGTCTAGGGACTTCTATTCTTTCTGCATACTCCCAATTTCTTGCAATCAAATTGGGGCTTTCCTTCTCTTCTCTCTTAATGACTTACTTGCCTTCGCGAGTCATTCAATTCAATAAAAAATACATGTCAATACTAGGGACACTTCCCTAGTCAAGTCAATGTCACTCACCTTTAGTGACAAGAGGTCTCCACCGCAAAATCACATGTCTTATCTCCTCAGCTAGAGTCAATGCACACTTCCTCATTAATCGAGTCAAAATGAAGACGCAAAAGAGATGGCCGCTAGATTGAAAACCCGAAGGGCGGTCTAGGCAAAAAACAGGGTGCGTCATAAAAAAAAAAATGAGAGAGTGAGAGAGAGAAGGGAAAGAGAAATGGAGATCTCCGGCCTCTAAGGAAGGCAACTGCACAAGCTCTACATTGGATCTCCTCAAATCAATTCCCCACCGAGTCAACTTTGGGATTGGAAAAAGCTCGACAAGATATGGAACCATCAAAGGTTGTCTTGGGTTATTGGTATCATTCTCCAGCAATGTGCATTCTTGGGTTCATGAAAAGAAGGCCCGTGGTAACCAAGACCCATCCGAGAACGAGCCCATCACAAAAGGGCACGAGGTTGCACAAATAATCCCTAGCTAGTCAATTGGCTTGGGCAGCAAATAGCAACAACATGTGTCTCAGTTTTCAAGGCTTCTTCAAGTATGTGCTTCTAAAGTACGCCGAAAGGCTCCCGAGAAATGGAGTAGCTCTTGCCATATCCTCTCATGCTTATTCCCTCACACGAGGACGAGTCACTCTTGCTTTGCTCAACAAACGGTGACGCCCTAGGGGTTATGTGACTCAAGAACAAGGGATTCTTTTGCTTCATTTGGCAATCAATACGCCCTAGGGGCTATGCTCAAGAAAGATGTGTGAGACTATCCTCAAAGTCCCTCAAAAAGGATGTCAAAAAGCCCTCTTGTCACGTGTGCCCGTGCTCGTTCCCCCAATCAAGGATGGACCTTTCTCGCAATCAATGATGGCACTCTAAGGGCTACGGTCAAGTCTTAAAGGCTCTCTCGGCAAAGAGCAATTAACTCCCCAGCAGTATCCCCAGCCAAGTCATGTGCAACATTGGAAGCTTCCTCAATTCGGCACCGAAGGTCTCAACGGGCTTCGCAATCTACAATCTTTTGGGCTACGGCATTACAGTAATCCGAGCAAAAGGTAATATTGGGGCTTCGCGACCGACAGTCTTTTAGGGACAACAATGCTCAAGCAATGCAATGTGGAGTAGTCTTATGGCTCCATGAGAACAATCAAGATTCAAGGGTCTCTCAACACTTCAAAGGCCTCTTGGTTTTAAATGAAGACTCCGATGTTATGAATGAAGTTGATGATTTTTGTTAGAACTCACAGCGAGATTTTGAAGGAAGTCTTAGAGAAAAGGAAAAAGATTCAATATGCTAAACTCTAATCAAAACAGGGTTATAGCGGGAAATGCCACGGCCAATCCCAATGTTTCTGCAATTCAGCACCCCCTTCTCCAATATCAAAAGCACAAGGTGCAGCTCAGATAAAGTTGGGCCACAGCACTAGTTGCATCCGAAGATCCGTCATTAGTTCAACTCAAGAAGAGTCAAGCAAGCATACTCATTTGGGACTTTATCACACCAAGACCTTATCCTCCGCGACCTCGACGGCACCGCAAGACATTACTGCATCCTTTGACATAAGCCCTCAGCCATTTGGGTATCGACCACAATGAGGCCATTCATCTCCCCAGAAAGAGCAAGAAGGAGATCTCTATCAAGAATTCTACCAAACGGTACATCCGTTCTCAATGCCGAGCCAATCACGAGGTAATTTGGGGCTTACAATGAAAGGTCTTCACATCCCGCCATCTACAAGCCCACGACACTTGGGGATTTGCAATCTCTCGAAGCTTGGCATCAACGATCTCCTCTTGGGGCTTGCTCACTACAACAACAAAGGGTGATTTACTCGAATGGGCCAAGAGCTGATTTATCTTGGAGCTATGCAAGTCCCTCAAAATTTGGCATCAAAGGCATTCTAGGGGCTTTACAATCAGCAACCTCTCATCTCGGCGTCAAAAGCCTTTTGAAGCCCCATAATCGACAAATCTCTTGGGGCTAGACATCAATCTTCGTTGGGCACACCGGCGACAACAGAATTCAAGCGAGGCAATCCGGACTTCGGCTGAACATGACTTGATCTTGGGTTGGCTTCACAAGCACACAATGGTTAAAATGGTTCACCCACGAACTTAAAAAAAAAAAAAAAAAAAGATTTTTCTTTTTCTTTTTCTCCTTCTATGTGCAAAATTATGTGCTTTACTTTGCTTTGCTCCTAGCCTCTCCTCCAGCGTTCTCCATCATCCTTGAACTACGCTGGTCTGATTCTCTTAAAGGGATACGTAGGCAGCCTTTTGGCACGACCAACCCATCATCCAGAGTACCATCTCGCCAACCCAACATCAATGGCATTCTCTCATCAACATCTAAAGAATGGACATTCTCCATCAAAGCATCCTCCGCGGACATCAAGAATCCATCTCCACTCAAGCGGCAATGGTAAGTGAAGGTATGAATACATCCAATGTTTTCCTCAAAATCACACCGCACACAAGATCACTTTCTACATTCTTACTTCTCTCTCATTACAAAGGTACTTTCAAGATCACATCACACCACGGGCACAATTTCTCTCAATCATCATATTTCATGCATGTCCCTGCACAAGCACATATACCTACAAAGCACATAACAGGTACCGCCGCAAAGCCAAACAACATCCGCTACTCAAGGCACTTCATCCCCAACAGAAAGTGATTCACAGTCAACTATGCCTGCATCCCCATAAAATCAATCAACCACACGTCATCAGCAACCAAGCATTCCCCAGCAGATTTCAATCATCAACTCGCTCGCAAACGGGAGCGTGTATCAAATCGCTCGCAAACGGGAACGTTTTCTACCAACTTGCTCGCAAACGGGGGCATGTTATCTCTGACAGCTCGCAAATGGGAGTTCGTCGTCAACCGCTCGCAAACGGGAGCGTTTTCTACCAACTTGCTCGCAAACGGGGGCATGTTATCTCACACAGCTTGCAAACGGGAGCGTGTATCAAACCGCTCGCAAACGGGAGCGTTTTCTATCAACTTGCTCGCAAACGGGAGCATGTTATCTCAGACAGCTCGCAAACGGGAACGTGTATCAAATCGCTCGCAAACGGGAGCGTTTTCTACCAACTTGCTCGCAAACGGGGGCATGTTATCTCTGACAGCTCGCAAACGGGAGTTCGTCGTCAACCGCTCGCAAACGGGAGCGTTTTCTACCAACTTGCTCGCAAACGGGGGCATGTTATCTCACACAACTCGCAAACGGGAGCGTGTATCAAACCGCTCGCAAACAGGAACGTTTTCTATCAACTTTCTCGCAAACGGGAGCATGTTATCTCAGACAGCTCGCAAACGGGAGTTCGTCATCAACCGCTCGCAAACGGGAGCGTTTTCTACCAACTTGCTCGCAAACGGGGGCATGTTATCTCTGACAGCTCGCAAACGGGAGTTCGTCATCAACCGCTCGCAAACGGGAGCGTTTTCTATCAACTTGCTCGCAAACGGGAGCATGTTATCTCAGACAGCTCGCAAACGGGAGTTCGTCATCAACCGCTCGCAAACGGGAGCGTTTTCTATCAACTTGCTCGCAAACGGGAGCATGTTATCTCTGACAGCTCGCAAACGGGAGTTCGTCATAAAACCGCTCGCAAACGGGAGTGTTTTTTAAAAAATTTGTGGCCGTGGTGGGCCGCCTCAAGCCACCACACCTTTTTAAAAATTTTGTGGCCGTGGTGGGCCGCCTCAAGCCACCACACCTTTTTTTTAAAAAAAAAAAAAAAAAAATTGTGGCCGTGGTGGGCCGCCTCAAGCCACCACACTTTTCTAAATTTTTGTGGCCGTGGTGGGCCGCCTCAAGCCACTTTTTGTGGCCGTGGTGGGCCGCCTCAAGCCACCACACCTTTTTGAAATTTTTGTGGCCATGGTGGGCCGCCTCAAGCCACCACACCTTTTTTAAATTTTTGTGGCCGTGGTGGGCCGCCTCAATCCACCACACCTTTAAAAAAAAAAAAAAAAAAATTGTGGCCGTGTTGGGCCGCCTCAAGCCACCACACCCTTTCCATCCGCGAAAGCCGCTCACACAGGGAGCGCACTCCTATCCTTTGTAATTTCAAATTCCTTCTTTATTGAGTCTTTGTTTTCTCTTGTCGATGTCCTCGGCGGTTGTATTTCTTTCGTCGACGCGTTTTGCTTCGCAATCCACGTCGCCGAGGGGCTCTGTAGACACCCCGCCTTGGACCTCTCATGTCCCGATTGCATACACATTCTCTATCTTCCTCTCTTCTGTTATGTTTTGTTACTTTCCGTTAACTTTTGTTACTTTCCGTTGAGTTCTTGACTTACTCCGTTAGTCTTGGATTTGACTAAGTGACAAATTCAACCTTGAGTCTTTGTTTCATTTATTTTCGTTGACTTTCGTGATGTTCGTTAAGTTTTTGGACTAATTCCGTTAGTTTTGGGGCTTAACTGCATAACGGGGTTAACTTTTGGGCTGAAATATGAATTTCCTGAAGCTGGGATGCGCACGCCTTTGCCCTCCTTTGTGGGAGGCGTGCTCCTCCCATAGGGGGGGTGGGAAGCGCGCGCTTCCCGCTTCCAGAATCTCAGATTTTGCCAAATTTCCCTCCTTTTCTGATTTGTAACCCCAAGACCATTATGCCTTGGCTTGATCCGGGGAATGGCCATCTTTGTGACCACAAACACTTCTCCAACACCTATATAAACCTCTTCATTCCATCATGAAAGGAGGAGGATGATTTCTTAACACAAAAATACTTCAAAACACACAAAAGTCTATTTTTCAAGAAGTGGTCAACACAAAGATTTGGTTCTTCTCCGTTCAAGCATAAGGTACAAGGTTTATTCTCTTCTTCTAAATTCTAAGTCTTATTTCCTTTCTTCATATTCTCATCTCTTCTAAGTGAGTATGCAATCTCCATAAAAAGGGATACAATCAAAAGGCCCCTTCACTATTGAAGTTTGACCAAGGTTACATCCCAACATTCCAAACTACATTTTAATTCACCATTTTCATCTCTTCATGTAATTGTCTAGCATAATTATTACATGTAATATTTAGCATTAAATTAATAAAATCATTCTTTTCCCCTTTTTTCTTTACATCATAATTGTTAGCATTGTTAATAAATTGAAGGACATTTAGCATTAGAACACCAATAGTAGCAAGACCCGCATAAGCGGGGCGGAGTGGGTGTTTAAGTACTTCCCACTCCGTCACCTAACCCCCGAACCCTTCTCTCCCGAATCTCTGGTTTTGTACATAAATTAGGCTATTTCTAGGTTTTTCTTATGTTCCTTTAAAAACATAGGTGGCGACTCTAAACAATCTAAAACAAGTTAGACATCCTAGGATAATTCACCGCTCCAGCCAAGCCGTGGTTCCCCGGGGTATCTACAGATGGAAAGACTCATTGTAGTGCAGAATGGTGACATGAGTACACCATTGAAGAATGAAATGAAATGCTTCTTTTTAAACATTTCAGAATATCCTTTCATCAATTTCAGGAATGAAACTATGAATATGTATTGTACTTCTAAACAGGGGCGGATCCACGTTATGGGGTGGGGGTCAATTGACCCCCCTGACTTTCCCCTTTATTCACCTTTACCCCTTCAAAAGTAGTAGCAAATTTTAGCTTGACCCCCCTAAAAAATTGCATATAACCCCCCTCAAATTTTACACTCAAACCCATGTATATATACAAGGAATTTATATGATTAAATCACCTTAACCACAATTACACAATACACCCATCTCTCAACTCGGCCTCAATTCGTAAATGAACGGAAGACTGCTGCTCCTGCTAGTGCGACTCAAAGACGCTGCCGCCAACAAACGGGAACCACTCAAGAGTCTTTCAGGCCTCAGGTGCGGCTGCGTCAGGAGACTAAGTTCAGGTACATGTTTCTCTCCCTTCATCATCTCAAACCCACAAATTTCTAATACCCTAAGGTAGGGTTTTGAAATTGGAAACTCTTTTTTATTTTTATTTATTTCTTAGCCATTAATTAACTTTAAAAGAGGATTTGCCAGCAACAAAATGAATATTATTCGAAAAATTTTGAAGGCTAGCCAAGATTATGGATTTTTAAGGTTAATTGAAATTTCTGAGTAACCTTGAAGGGGATTTGTATATAAACTCTTTTTTATTTTTATGTATACTACTTATGAAATGAAGAATACCTTGATACGAACTTGGTTTGAATATTTGCAGCAGAACAATGTGTGGGCCATCACCCGAAATCTCAATGTGGTTTGACACATCTTTGCATATTCCTCCCAGAGTGTACAAGTGAGCGTTTTTTTGCTGCAAGGGTGTATGGTTTTTGGTTTTGAGGCTTTCCTTTTGCAAATGAGAAAGACGAGGCCCATTTAAATAGTTCAACAACTCATACATCGCCTGTTCATATTCTCATTTGCTCAGTATGGAGTTATATTATTTTGGTAGTAAATGTAAAAAACTGGACTTCTATTTTGTAATATTAATTCAATGTACTTGGTATGTAGAAATTTATAGTTAGCTGAAGGAAAATATTTAAATAATTTTTTATTTTGAAAATTGCAATATTGTAAGCCCAAAAAGGGGATTAGTTCACTGCCTTAAATGGTGTTATTTAAATGTATACGCATGCTTGTGCAGTACTCTAGATGCAATCAATGCTTTGTTTAAATCTGTATTGTAACGTTATTTAATACAGGGGTATTTTTGGAATTTACAACCCTTAAATGGTGTACTTAATAATAGATCTGAGTTTATGAGTGAATCTAGGCTGAATTCAAGGTAGGTTCAAGTTTGGGCGGGAAAAGGTGGGCTTGCTGAAGTCTTAGTAACTTCAGCTTTTATATAGTTATTGATGGGTCAGTAAAAGACTGTGTGCATGTTGCTGTAATATACATCTCCCCTCCACTACAATTCACACATGGGCACATAACTGAGGAGTAAGATTAATCGACGTCAAAAATAAAAATTTCACATTTTGAGATCTAAGAAATCAATAAAATCCACATACATCTTCATCACTAATCATATAAATTAAGATACACGAGACAACAATAAAGAAATTAGGAAACTATTATCAATCAAAGGAAATAAAAATGTTCATAAGAAACTATGTAATCATATATCACTTTTAAAGAACAAATGATTTTACGTTATTTCAATAAAGCAAACCCTAATCAACTGTTGGTCCCAAAGGGCAACAAGGGTATGAAAAATAGCTAGAGGGGGGGGGGGAAGTGAATAGTTGTTTTAAAATTCTTTTCGTACCCTTGATAAACTCAATTGCAAATGCGCACTTTATCAAGTAAGCGTTATGATATGCGCCTAAGTGAGTGAGTGAAATGCACAGCGGAATTTAGTAATGTAAATAGGCGCAAAGTATAATAAAGGGGGCGCACACACACTCTAAGTATTTTGGCTCAAAGTGGGTGAAATAAGAAACTAAGGCAAATGAGTTAACAACACAACACAATTCAGATCAATCAATCTACAATGAGTAAACAAGCAAATAGTGAGTGAAGATAATAACTTGAAAGTAAATGACAAGATAATAACACAAGCTATTTGGAGAGGTTCGATCAATGAAAGATCTACGTCCTCTACCAAGATGGTTAGTCTTGGATTTCTAATGGAGATCTTATATAATGAGTAAGTGTTACAAATTACAACTTTTGAGCTTCTACACTAACTCAAGATCTAATATTCTATGAATGAACAAATCCAAAACAATAACCGGTGTATCTCTAAAAGAAGGATCTAAGTGATCAAACTTAAAGAGGTGCGTGTGTGATTTTAGTATCA
Source organism: Campanula takesimana (assembly GCA_026119855.1). Taxonomy (NCBI): domain Eukaryota; kingdom Viridiplantae; phylum Streptophyta; class Magnoliopsida; order Asterales; family Campanulaceae; genus Campanula; species Campanula takesimana. Next base: position 50,418 of record JAOWBW010001372.1, on the reverse strand, counting down.
AGGCTCTTTAGATCTTTATGATTTAGAGCACAATGAAACTAAAGTGTTATAGCTTGAAGATCTGGGCTAAGGATGAAGGTATGAAGATGTTCTTGAGGAATTCTGGAAAAACAAAGGCAATCTTCAAATCTTCAACAAATGCTTTGAGAGAGAAATTCTTGAAATTCTAAGCAAAACTCAGCAACTTCAAAATGTTGAAGTTATGGGGTATTTATAGTGAACTTCAAAAAACTAGCCGTTGGAGATCTTTGTGGATTAGTTGTGCTGTCGCTCGTTGATTGGAGCATGCATATATTATGGCCATTTTGACACTCAACATAAATGTGACCGTTGTGGACACGTGTCAACAGATTAGGCGTATATGCATCTTTTAACCACTGTTGGATCATTGGCGTAATTTGAATTCTCTTCAAGTCTTTGAATCTTCAATAAATCACTGAGTGTTGAATAAACACTTTGAGGCGCGTTGAGCCAAGAGGCGCATAGAGAATGCGCGCGCTAAGGCATATGAGGCGCATGGCGCGTATGATCAAAATGAGGCGCATAGCATTTCTTGGAAGAATGCTTATATGCGCCCGCTAGAAGGCGCATGACGCATAGGTGCATAGGCGCATGGCTCAGCTCAAAATGTGATTTTCTTGAATCTTGATCTTCTTGCCCTATTTCTAAGCCTATTCTATAACAATGGACAACAAAAAAAAATGAAGTATAAATACTTCTTACATGTGGGTCTAAAGTCCATGAAATAAAACTTAGGTGATGGATCAATCAAATCTAATAAATCCTATTACATTAAAACTGAGATATATGCGGGCATACCCAACAATCTCCCCCTATTTGATTGATGACATTACCTACTATATCAAGGACAAACATTATACTTGATAAAAACATGTTCAAATAAATAACTTTGATAAATCATGTCTCAAGTTAATGCACACACTAGTCCAAGATATAGATTTCTAATCTATTCCAATAAGGATAAAGCATTACATATGGAAAGATAGAAATAATAGTTTCAACACATTCAAAATGATGTATGAATTTTAGTTTTGAAATGTGTTTAAACCAAGTTTAAACTCAATGCATGAAAGTATGAAACAATTCAATATGATGCATATGAATTAAAATAATATTCATTGTTCTACAAACAAGGAGTTTGAGTGAACAAGGTTTGATAATAAGTGATGCATTGTTCTCATTAAAACTTGGGGTGTAGGAGTTACAGATTACAAGTTTTGAATAGAACAAAAACAAAAGATGTGCTAAAACATGTAAGCACTAAATCACTAACTCAAAAAGTAGTTTCTACCATAAAAGACTCTAAAACAGAGTTCTAACAAACTTACAAACAAATAGAAACTAAGGGTTGGGAGGCGCGTCATCGTCCTTCAATCCTTCAACGATCTCTGAAATGGAGCGCTGAATTTGCTTTGCAAGCTGATGACTACGGTTCACTAAACCATGAGTGTCCGTGACACCGTCTCTGAGGTAGCGCAAATGACCAACATTGATGTTTTGATATTCATCAATGGTGCATTGAGTAATGGCTTGCTGTTGAGCGACGTTTTCTGCAACGTTCTGAAAGTTTGCTTCAATGGCAGCCTGCGCTGAAACAATGTCAGAGGAAATCCTATCTGAGCACCTGTCTGCACTGGAGTGCGCGGCGTTGAAGTGAGTGACAACTAATTCCTTCAAAACTTCAATCTTTGAAAGCATGGAATTAATGTCAACATGCGCGCTAGGAGCTGGAGCAGAGCTGGAAGAGGGCGCATGAGATCCAGGCGCATGTGAATCAGGCACAATTGGAGCAGCGCTTGGTTCATCATTTGGTTCTGCGCCATAGACAGATAGTCCCAAGATTTGTAGCTCATCCTTAACTTCGTTGAGCTTATCAACAACGCTCAATAACTTATGGCTATCTCCAGCCACCATTTCAAATAGTTTCCTTATATCACCCGCTATGTTCGACTCTACTTCCTTTATAGCGTCAATAAAATCTTGGCCATCGGTGAGTTGGATGCCAGCGCTAATTCGCTCGTGAAGGGAAGCAAGAGTACCTTTGAATAAATCGTTCATCTGATCAATAGAATCATTCCACTGTTGAGGGGTCAGGAAGTGTTTGTCCTTGATGTTGGCATCTATGCGCTTTATCTCCCCCTTAATGGCAGCAATCTCATCAGCCTGCTGGGTAAGCATTGAAGTATGAAGCTCTAATTGTGAGTTCATTTGAGATTGGCCTTGCTGGAGTTGCTGTAGAAGAGAAATAACCACACTCATATCAGGAGTGGGAGGAGGAGGCTCAGGAGTAGAGGGGCGCATCGGAGGAGTAGGAGCACGGGGAGGAGATGGAAGATACTCTGCACTTGAAGAAATTTCTTTAGGTTGAGGCGCAGGAGCCTTTGGGCACACTGAAGATGGTTTGCGCCTTAAAGGTTCTGGCTCCCCCTGAGGTTGATCCTCATTATCTTCACCAAATAAATCTGCAGAGATTTTATTTTTGAGTTGTTGTCGATCAGAAGATGGTGTTGGTGGAGGCGCATAAACAGTTGGAGGCGCATCAGGAGCAGGCGCGCGTGCATCAGCGCTAGACCCTGCGCCTTTGCGCCTTTCAGACTTAGATAAATCAGCAGCCTGTTTCAATCTATATTCTTCATCTCTTTTCTTCTGCGCTTCCAGTCTACTGGCTTCTTTAGCGCGTTTCAGCTCTTTTTCTTTTTCAGTGTCGGTTCTGGGGCGCTTAGCAGGTCTGCTTGGTTCTTCAGCAATCCCTTTGCCTTTGCCTTTAACTGCGCCAGGAGTAGGTCCAGATTCTGCGCGTGGCGCTACTGTAGGTTCTTCTTCACCATCTGCGCCAGCTGCTTCTTCATCAGAATCAGTGGCTTCATCAACCAACTGAGCGCCTTTCACCCTTGGCGCGTGCTTGGCCATGCGCTTTCTGTGCCTTTTCATCACTAAACTGTCCTTACCAAAAATAGGAACATCAGTGGTTTGGTAGGCTGGGTTCTGAGCAAGGAAATTTGCAAGAGCAGGATAGGAGAGAAAGATCTTGGTTAGAATACGGCAGTGAGTCTTGAACTTCGTCTTTCCCTCAGCCTTGTTTTTATTGTACTTGTCAATCTGGTCCTGAAGATTTGTGTATAAGATATGAGGCCAGTTGAGGATGGTCTTTTCCATAATAGCAGCTGTATATTCCCAATGCTCCATAGTAAATCTGTTGACATTTCCAGTTTTGAAGATAATGGAAGTGCCAACCAGATGCGCAATATGCGCCAGTAAATCACCACCATCTCTAATTTCCACAGATTTAATATTGTTTTGAAGAGTAGGAATCTTAAGAAGAGAGCGCGCCATAATATTTTGAGCAGCGTCTGAATAAGAACTGATTTTGCCAGCAACACTCAAAGGGCCAGTTGTGTTGAAGTTGATAACCTTTTTGATAGTGCCAGCAGACATAGTGATTTCAACGTCTTGAACCACTGCGCGTATTCGATAGCGCACCATCCCTTCTACATCAGTTGGAATTTCCACAAATTTAGCTGTGGAGAAAAATTCATCAACTAGGAGCGGTGAGTAGAAAGGTTGCTCCAGAGTGAATAAGGGAAGGAGTCCAGCAAGTCTGATATATTCCATAACATCTACACCCATGGGATCAGCAGCTAGCTCGTTTAAATCAAAGGTTTCACCAGGTCTGAAATTTTTGGGATCCTGAAAAAGATAAACATTGAAAGGAATTAGTATGAATCAGGCGCATAGAATCATAAATAAGCGAAGTGAGGACTAGGCGCATACAAAATTTTAGGCGCATAAAATAATTAGGCGCAGAGAGTCATAGGCGCATAAGAGAGCACAGTGAGTCAAGGCGCATGATTATAGTAGGCGCATGAAATTATGAGGCGCATAAAAATACAGGGCGCATATTTATGGTTCTATGAAATATACTAAGAAAAATTTGAACATAAAAATTTGACTAAGTATGAATTGGGGCGCATAGAAAGTGTAGGCGCAAAATGTTATTAGGCGCATAAAGGATTGAGGCGCAAACACAAGTAAGCGCAAGAATCACTTTGAGGCACATAATATCAATGTGCGCATAATCATACTAGGCGCATGAATTCATAGATAGGCGCATTCTTATGTAGAAATTTAAACTCAGTATAAAAACTCACAAACACATGCAAACATACATATGCAAGTTTTCAGAATCAAAACGTGAAAATTTTGAAAAACAAGTTTTGAAAATTATGAAACCCAAGTTAAGCAAAAATAATGAAGAACACGAAGAACATGCCTTGAGTGCTCGAAGAACACCAAGAACACATAATTCGTGAAACTTCACCAAATCAAGCATACAATATATCAAAATGACCGCACGAAGACAAGGATAACAAAAATTTAAAACAAAACAAGTAAAAATCAAAAACGAATCCAGTAAGTGGATTCAAAGAACCAAAAAACCGAAAAGTCAAAAATGGAAAATCTTCAGATTTGCGAAATATAATGACTTGATCGTTGAAAAGTTTAGCTATAAAGACTCGAAATCATGAAACGAACGTAACCTAACAAAATATTTTGAAAACGGATCACCGAAGCAAGATTAAACAAGAAAAATGTGATCCGGGTTTTGAAAAAAATCGAAGAACACAGAGAATGACGAAAACGAAAAAAATCCAGAAATTTAAAGAGTTTTAGAGTTTAAGAATCCATACCATTTCGTCTTGTGTAGATTTCGAAGCTTTCTTAGGACCCATAAAAGATATATATATAAAGAAATGATGAATATATGATAGAGAAACGAGAGAGAGAGAGAGAGAGAGAGAGAGCAGAGAGAAACGGGAGAAAGAGACTGGAAGAGAGAGAGAGAGAGTTGGTAGGGGGGTATAGGAAATGATGAAGGAGTTTGTGAGAGAGAGAGAGAGAGAGGGTGAAGGGAAGTATTTATAGGTTAGGTTTAAAAATTTTGCACTGATATGGAAATAATACTGTCAAAAATTTAAAAAGATGGGAAGTTAAAAGGATGTGCATTTATGAGGGGTTTTATGATTTCGGCTAATCATGACAGGAAGGTACAACGCATTAATGAGGGTTTTTGTGATTTGAAGAACATTAAATGCAGAATGACATAAAGTGTCATGATGTGACATTTTGGGTAAAAGAAAAACTGCTCCACTTTCCCTTTAAGTGTATGAGCAATTTTGACTAATTTTTGCACAAACCCCCAAAACATCTATTTTGGTGTAAGTTTGGGGTGCAATAAATATATCCCCAGAAAATAAAATTTTGAAAAACGCAAAACGAGGGAAAAATTAAATGCACAAGTACCCTTGAACAATTAATGGAATGTCAAAAGACAAAAATTCCTATAATAAATGATGGGAATTTACGTACCTGGTACTTGTGAAAAATTTAATACCTTCAATTATTGAAATAATAAGTATGGTAGCATTGATTGAGCCGCAGAAGTTAATGCGCGCATGAAGGGGCGCATTACTCATCAAGGCGCGCAGAAAGATATAGATAGCATTACGTAATAGGCGCGCAAAGATGTTTCAGCGCGCATATGCATTTGGCGCGCATTAGATACTAGGTGCGCATGAGATGCTAGGCGCGCAGGATAGTGAGGCGCGCACAGTGAATCTTTATGGTGCATGAAGTTTCCTTGAAACTTTGAAGTGATTTAACATTTGAACCTAGTTTACTCATAACTCAACAAAACATAAAATCATTAGTATTGACAAAATTATATTGAATTTAGTTGAGTTCAAGCATACCCATTTCACCTCTCAAAAACATGAACCGTTTCGCGTCGAGTGCTTTCGTTAGAATGTCGGCGATTTGATAGTCGGTTCCCACGTGTTCCAAATGAATATTGCCCTTTTCTACGTGGTCTTTGAGGAAGTGATATTTGATGTCGATGTGCTTGGTCTTGGAGTGCATGACAGGATTTTCAGAAATCGCAATTGTTGATGTATTGTCGCAGTAGATGGGACAATTTTCTTAGATGATATCATAGTCCACCAATTGCTGCTTCATCCAGAGTATTTGACAACAATAACTTCCCGCAGCGATATATTCGGCTTCGGTTGTTGAGACAGATACAGAAGCTTGTTTCTTACTTGCCCATGACACAAGTCGATATCCGAGGAAATGACAAGTGCCACTAGTGCTTTTCCTATCAATGGTGCACGCTGCGTAATCCGCATCTGAATAACCTACAAGTTTAAAGTTCGAATCTTTGGTGTACCAAAGTCCAAGGTTAACAGTGCCGGAGAGATATCTTATAATACGTTTCACAGCAATCAAGTGTGCTTCTCTAGGGTCGGATTGATAACGAGCACAAACACTAAACATAATATCAGGCCTACTAGCAGTAAGATAAAGGAGTGAGCCAATCATACCTCGATAGAGCGTTTGATCAACACGTTTACCTTTTAGATCTTTGTCGAGTTTGTTGCCGGTGGCCATTGGAGTATCGTATGCTTTGGCGTTCTCAAGTCCAAACTTCTTGATTAAGTCCTTTGTGTATTTGGCTTGATTGATAAAAATTCCTTCACTCATTTGTTTGATTTGAAGCCCGAGGAAGAATATAAGTTCTCCCATCATGCTCATTTCAAACTTGCTCTTGATTAGTTTCTCAAAGTGCTTGCACAACAATTCATTAGTAGAACCAAATATAATATCATCAACATAAATTTGAACAAGTAATTTATGACCATTATGTTTGGCAATAAAAAGAGTTGTATCGATTTTACCGCGAGTGAAGCCTTTTTCGATGAGAAACTTGGATAGTGTATCATATCATGCTCTTGGTGCTTGTTTGAGTCCATACAAAGCTTTCTGGAGTTTGTACACATGATTTGGAAATTGATAATCTTCAAATCCAGGTGGTTGAGCAACATAGACTTGTTCTTGGAGTTCACCATTTAGAAACGCGCTCTTCACATCCATTTGATATAACTTGAAGTTCTTGTGAGCGGCGTAAGCTAGAAATAATCTGATAGCTTCAAGTCTTGCTACGGGCGTAAAAGTTTCATCATAGTCAATTCCTTCTTCTTGCCTATAGCCTTGTGCAACCAATCTTGCTTTGTTTCTTGTGATGGTTCCATTCTCGTCCATCTTGTTTCTGAACACCCATTTCGTACCAATCACTCTATGATCATTTGGTCTTGGAACTAGAGTCCAAACCTTACATCGTTCAAATTGATTGAGTTCTTCTTGCATTGCAACAAACCAATTAGGATCTTGGAGCGCTTCATCAGCCTTCTTCGGTTCAATTTGAGAGATAAAAGCAGTGTAAGCATCAAAGTTTGTAGCTCTCCTTGTACGAACACCAACTTGTAGATCACCGATGATATTAGCAATTAGGTGACCTCTAACTTCACGAATTTCAGGACGTAAGTTAGGTTGAGTCGTAGTAACTTGAAGGTCTTCAATTGGTACATCTTCACCAGATTCTAAATCATCAAAATTTGGGGTTGAATTGGTGTAGAGTTGAAACTTGGGTTTATACCAGATGCAGCAGTAGAAATAGGCGCGTGAGAGGAATCATGAGGCACATCATTGGAATGAGGCGCAATAGAGGATTCACCAGGCGTACCATTCAATGAATTAGGCGCATTTGATGTAGATGGATTTCCTTGAGTTGATAAATTCTGATGTTGAGTAGGCGCAACATGAATAGGAGCACCTGTATCATTTAGCTCGACAGAATCATCAGCAACATTTGGAGCCAAATGTGGCTCAAGGAGAGAATGTTCATCAAATGTAACATGTACAGATTCAACTATCACTAATGTAGTTCTATTAAAAACGCGAAAAGCTTTAGTGTTTGGCATACCCAACAAAAATACCTTCGTCGGCTTTGGCATCGAATTTACCTCTATGTTCGTTTCCGTTGTACAGGATATAACATTTGCAACCAAAGATCTTGAAGAATGCAATGTTGGGAGTTCTACCACGCCAAAGTTCATACGGAGTCTTGTTGTAAAGTTTGTTGATGAGGGAACGATTTTGAGTAAAACATGCAGTGTTGATAGCTTCTTCCCAAAAGTACTTAGGCAATTTAGCTTCAGCTATCATCGTCTTTCCCGCTTCAATCAACATCCTATTCTTTCGCTCAACAACGCCATTTTGTTGAGGGACTCCGGCGGTTGAAAAGTTGTGATCTATCCCATGATCTTCACAATATCGAGCAATACCGTTGTTTTTGAATTCTGTTCCATTGTCGGATCGAACACTAACGATGTCATCTTCTTTTTGGGTTTGGAGCAGTCGAAATAAGGTAGTGAGAATATCATAACAATCATCTTTTGTAATCATCATCTCCACTCATGTATATCTTGAATAATCATCCACCACAACTAGAGTATACTTGTTTCTTCTAATACTTGCGGTGGTAACTGGTCCAAATAGATCAATGTGAAGCAGTTGCAAACATCTAGTAGTTGAAGGATTTGACTTGCTTGAAAATGACTGCTTCGGTTGTTTGCCAAGTTGACACGCGACGCACTTTTTGTCATGATGATCAGCAACCTTGGGAAGTCCTTTGACAAGATTATTCCTGCTGATTTTAGATAGATACTTGAAGTTCAAATGACTTAAGCGCTTGTGCCACAGCCAACTATTTTCGCTCACACTTTTTTCTACAAAACAAAGATTAGTACTAGAGTTCATACTATGGAAATCAATAATATAAATATTTGTCTTACGATATCCCGTGAGTAAGATAGCTCCAGTTTTGCCATTCTTGATAAGACATTGCGTTGAAGTGAAATGGCATTCTAATCCTTTGTCGCAGAATTGAGATATGGATAATAAGTTGTGCTTGAGCCCTTCGACGAGTGAGACTCTTTCAATGCACACTTTGTCTTTCTTGAGCTTTCCATATGCTACAACTTGACCTTTGTTATTATCACCAAATGTTACGGAGGGACCTCTTTCTTCATGGACATCTTCTAATAAGGATTCATCTCCAGTCATGCGTCGTGAACACCCACTATCGAGAATCCATTCATAATTTCTAGCTTTTGAAGATCCAGCCATGAAACAAAGAACCTGAAATATAGACATTTAAGCAGGTCCCCTTTATTCCTCTTGGGTCCTAGGGTTAGCAACTTTTGACAACCCACTCTTGCTTGACCTTAGGATTTTTACGTCCTTTGGCATTGGGAGTGAATCGCAAAAGGCATTCCACGGCCTTGTGTCCTGAACAATCACAAATGGAACAATGATGAAAACCACCAATCACGTGAGCTTTCACAAACTCTTTACTTTTCTTAGGGATGGCATTCTTCTTTGGGTCAGATGAACTAGCCTTAACAAAATCTTTCCTTTGAAATTTTGGAGCGCTTTTTCTTGGAGGGCGCATAGGGCTAGGAGGCGCACGGCGATGAGGCGCGTGTCTCTTAGGCGCATAATGAGCACTCGGAGAAGGAGCGCGCCTATTTTCAAGAATGATTTTGCTAGGAGATGGTTCATCTGTAGCTATATCTTTCCCTTTAGCATTCCCAAATTGTTTCGTTGGGTAGACATAATGGAATGTTTGTCTCTTGACTTTTTCCTGTCCTTTACCCATTGAATTAGAATGTTTTTCCTTGGGAATTTCAAAAGTTTGCTGGTTAGTAAATTCACTATCTCTTTCAGCACAGACATCACATTTAAAGTTGTCACTAGTTGATGAGAATCCCAAGCCACTTTTATCACCACTGACTTTTTGGGACTCAAATATATTCTCCATAGTGACACGAGAATTGGACCACTCATTTGTAATATTTTTAAGATCAGTAATTTGAGCAACCAATTCATCGTTTTGAACTTTAAGAAGTGAGTTTTGTTCTGTTAGAAAAGTGTTTTTAACAGTAAGAGGAGTCATGCTCTTTATCTGCTCCTTAAGGAGGGTGAGTTCAGATTTAAGTAGAGATTTCTCGGTCTTAAGCTGAGAAATTTCATCACATGATAGTGCTAAAGCTTCCTTCATACTATCAAATCTAGTAATTACCTTTTCAGCCTTTTTGAACAATTTTTCTTGTTCAGCAATCGCTTCATCATCATTGATTTTGGAGATTGGAGCAGTTGGTTCAACTTGAGGTCTAATGTATGCTCCTTTTCTCAACTTGTTCCTTGCACTAAGATCACATCGTGAGAATAACAATCCACCATCGCTTTGAGCCGGAGTGAGAAATCCTTGTTCAACGAGCTCGCTGATGGTTGGTCCTTTCATCCTTTTCACTTCTTGAAAACCTGCAGATTTCTTGATAGGTTTATTCAAGGCATTCATATCGGGAACATATTTAGAGAAGTCATCATCAGAATCATAAGTATCAACTTCATCATCATTTGCCATCAAACAAACGAGTCCATCATCGGAATCTTCATCGCTCTCATCTGAGTCTGTTTCAATCCAAGTGTTCTGCTCATTTGCTGGTGCTTCTTCTTCCGCAACCGTTCCCTTGTGTCGAGTGAATTTGGGAGTGAACTTGGGAGTATGGCTGCTCTTCTTCTGCATATATTCAAATTTTGGAGTTGGGCAGCTTGAAGCAAAGTGTCCTGGTTTCCTGCAATTAAAACAAACAATGTCTTTTTTCTTTTTGAGTCACTGCTCCACGTGAACTTTGGAAGAGCTCTGCTGGTAGATCCTTGAAATTTGCTAGTTGAGCCGGGCTTGGTAAATTTTCTAAACTTCTGGAGTCTCTTCACAAATAAAGCGAAGTCTTCATCGTCCATGTCCAATAGCTCAGAAGTAGAAATTTTGGGATCGGAAATTTTCTCATCATGAGTAGGCGCAGGAGCAGGCGCAGGTGCAGGCGCAGCTTCTCTGTGCGCCACCATAGCCATAGATTTTGACTTTCCTTCAGTTTCGCTGATTCGTTGGAGTTTGAGCTCATAAAACTTGAGATTTTCATAGAGGTTCCTTAAAGCCCAAACGTCTAAAGTTCCGGCGTCTTCAAGAGCGCTAGATTTATGTAGGTATCTTGATCCAAAGGCTTGGAGAAAATTGACATTCAAATCTTTGTTAGAAAACTTCATGCCAAGTGAAATACATAGATTGATGATTTCACAATAGCGTTCATAAGTTTGTCTTAAGGTTTCACCGGGGAGTTGAGAGAAATTGTTGAATCTCTTTTGAACTTCATATTTCTTGTTTTCCTTGCAGACGGTGTCTCCTTCTATATGCTCTTCAATAGCATCCTATAGCTCATTGGCGGTAGTACAATGCATGACTTGTTGTTTCATAGCCGTGCTTAGAGTGCTTAGAAGTATGTTTCTTGCTTTGCCATCATTTGCAACTCTTCTTGTTTCTTCCTCAGTCCATTCCTTTTTTGGTTTCTTGACGGTTGGTTGAACAGCATTTGTGCGCGGATTTGGATTCGCTTTCATAGGAATGTAAGGTCCATAAACCACGGTGTCGTGAAGTCTTTCATCGATTGAGTTAGATGAGTTAAGATGCTGAATTTCCACACGTCAAAATGATCTTCATCAAAGACCGGAACGTGAGTGTAGTTTGCAGTTGCCATAGGTTTTGAGTTTGCCATTTAGAATCGGCACCCAAGCTGTTAAGCTTGAAAAACGAATTTTTTTTATAAAGGTGTTTGCTCTGATACCACTTGTTGGTCCCAAAGGGCAACAAGGGTATGAAAAATAGCTAGAGGGGGGTGAATAGCTGTTTTAAAATTCTTTTCGTACCCTTGATAAACTCAATTGCAAATGCGCACTTTATCAAGTAAGCGTTATGATATGCGCTTAAGTGAGTGAGTGAAATGCACAGCGGAATTTAGTAATGTAAATAGGCGCAAAGTATGATAAAGGGGGCGCACACACACTCTAAGTATTTTGGCTCAAAGTGGGTGAAATAAGAAACTAAGGCAAATGAGTTAACAACACAACACAATTCAGATCAATCAATCTACAATGAGTAAACAAGCAAATAGTGAGTGAAGATAATAACTTGAAAGTAAATGACAAGATAATAACACAAGCTATTTGGAGAGGTTCGATCAATGAAAGATCTACATCCTCTACCAAGATGGTTAGTCTTGGATTTCTAATGGAGATCTTATATAATGAGTAAGTGTTACAAATTACAACTTTTGAGCTTCTACACTAACTCAAGATCTTATATTCTATGAATGAACAAATCCAAAACAATAACCGGTGTATCTCTAAAAGAAGGATCTAAGTGATCAAACTTAAAGAGGTGCGTGTGTGATTTAGTATCAAGGCTCTTTAGATCTTTATGATTTAGAGCACAATGAAACTAAGTGTTATAGCTTGAAGATCTGGGCTAAGGATGAAGGTATGAAGATGTTCTTGAGGAATTCTGGAAAAACAAAGGCAATCTTCAAATCTTCAACAAATGCTTTGAGAGAGAAATTCTTGAAATTCTAAGCAAAACTCAGCAACTTCAAAATGTTGAAGTTATGGGGTATTTATAGTGAACTTCAAAAAACTAGCCGTTGGAGATCTTTGTGGATAAGATGTGCTGTCGCTCGTTGATTGGAGCATGCATATATTATGGCCATTTTGACACTCAACATAAATGTGACCGTTGTGGACACGTGTCAACAAATTAGGCGTATATGCATCTTTTAACCACCGTTGGATCATTGGCGTAATTTAATTCTCTTCAAGTCTTTGAATCTTCAATAAATCACTGAGTGTTGAATAAACACTTTGAGGCGCGTTGAGCCAAGAGGCGCATAGAGAATGCGCGCGCTAAGGCATATGAGGCGCATGGCGCGTATGATCAAAATGAGGCGCATAGCATTTCTTGGAAGAATGCTTATATGCGCGCGCTAGAAGGCGCATGGCGCATAGGCGCATAGGCGCATGGCTCAGCTCAAAATGTGATTTTCTTGAATCTTGATCTTCTTGCCCTATTTCTAAGCCTATTCTATAACAATGGACAACCAAAAAAATGAAGTATAAATACTTCTTACATGTGGGTCTAAAGTCAATGAAATAAAACTTAGGTGATGGATCAATCAAATCTAATAAATCCTATTACATTTAAACTGAGATATATGTGGGCATACCCAACATCAACAACAAAGAGAAAAATCAAAGACCACTGAGTACCTGGATTGAGTCGTTCCCAGCAATATTTATTTTGAGCTTCATAGGGATCGAGATATAGTAAAGCAACTGAGAAGTGATTTGGGAATTTTGGATCTTACGGTAATTAGGAGAATCGGGCAATAGAAGAACGGGTGTATTTTGGATTTCACATCTGCGCCTATTCTTCGGTAAGTTATTGAATGTGTGAAAAATCCACCCACGTCTCTCATTCCTATCCTTTGCTTGAGATTTGAGAAATTGCAAAGTCAAACATGGAGTCCATATCCCTAAAACATTCTTTTCCTAAGGATTTTTTTGTATCCTATTTCCAATTGATACACACACCCTTTACTTATTCTTAATATGGGAAACCATAAAGTTTTCTCATTTTTTTTTCCCTTTTGAATACTTCTTCATAATAATAGATCCATAATTTAAATGAACACTAATTAGGGTAAGTTTGAATTTAACTCGCTATTTTAATGAGCTTTAATGGGGTAAAATAAAATATTACCATTACTTAATGCCACTAAATTTGACATCGTAGTGGCACTATAAGTTGGTAACTCTATTATTTAAATTAGCAGCATTTCTTTTAGTGTCATTGTATTGAATGCCACTCATACGTATTTTATTGTATCATTCCAGTGAGTGACACTATAAATTCGATCTGTTGTGTCATTTTCATGTCTAATGACACTGTATGGGCATAATCTAATGCCTCTATAAATCAATGACACTAAAGATACATTTAGTCTCATTCATAAATATAATGCTACTAGCTTGATGTCACTAATTTACCTTTTTCTTGTAGTGATATGAAGAGAGAGAATGAGTGGTGGAGTATATTCAATATAAAATTATTAAAAGTTGGCTATTTTGGGAGGTCTCAAGTGAGTTGGGACGGACCAAAATAGAAACAAGTCTCAAGTGAACTGGGACGGAAGGATTATATGCACGCTAGCATTCACAAGTTACCTCAACCTAGAACAACATAAAGTATGAATTCACACCAACTGAAGATATTCCACTCTATTCTACGATTGTTGTGTTCATCAAACAAGATTAAGTCAATTTGGATCTTTCTAGGGTTTCGTAACTCTCGGTGGCCATAACTGATTGGCAACGATACGTACAATCAATTGTATTCAAGTAACAAACGTTTCACTAAAAAACTCTACACTTTGAACAGTGTTTTCTCTCCCAATGGGAGCATTAATCATTCTGATACTTCTTAATTTCCGGCGGCTCACCCCTGTCTTTTCTTCTAAAAACATCAACTTAAACCCTTCCCCACCACTCCTTTTACCTAACAACTGATTCCCCAGAAACCAACCTTCATCAAATTATAATCTTGACCATTAACCACCCCATCACCACCCTTTAACCACCTGCTTATATAGAACCCTAGCACCCACCCAAACAAACACAAAACCACTAAAAATTCTACTTCATCCTCCACCTCTTTGTCTCTCTTAAAATAGCCAGACAAAAAACATTACCCCCTCCTCCAACTTTTTATTACTATTATCCACCATATAAATCTTTATATAAACTTTAAAATGGCAAACTTTAACAGCTCCAGAGATTTGGATGGAGCGTCGCCTCGGGCTCGGCGGAGGACATTCCATCGGGTGAGGAAGTTAAAGGTCTCCCTTCCAACTTGAGACGACCACCGTCACCCATTAAAGAAGCGCGCACAAGTTTCATCACCAGGGTAGATGAAGATATCCACAATACTCAGTCCATCCGAGACCTCAATCAATCACTTATAGGGTACATGTTTGATGATAGACATTTCAGTGTCTACCGAGTGCAAAATGTGGTCAATCAATACTGGACACTAAGAGGAAGAGTACTTGTAGTGGGGAATAATGAGAAATTTTACATTTTACACTTCCAGTATGCAGAAGACCGCCTCTTTGTCCTAGACAATGGTCCATGGTCAATAGAGGGAGAATTATTTTCATTTGATGCATGGAGACCCTACACTATTCTCAGCCACTAGATCATGATGGACTCACCCATCTGGGTCCAGTTCCATGACCTTTCTTACGAATTCATGAACCCGGATGCCACTGTGAATACGTGTGTTTGAATTTGGGATATTCATAGCAACATTAAAATTATGAGAGTCGCCACGCCGTTTTAATTAAAGCCAAAACTTTGAGAAAAAGCATGTTAATGGGTTCGGGGGTCAAATTACAACAAGAGAAGAATATTGAACGTTATCACTCCTATTGCCCGAATTGACCGGTCTTTCTATCATGATGAATGTGTGTTAGTAGTGTGTTAGTGATTTAGACCGGATCCGAAGATTGCCTACGTTCCTCTCAATGTGAGAAGCTCAGGTTAGCATAGTTCGCAGAGAATTTGAATAGGCAGAAGAATTGGGATCATGCATAATGAGGGGGGAATTACCTAAAGATTAGGGTTTAGAAGTAGTTCCTAGATCATCCTCGGGTTGATGAACCCTAGATCATCATCGGCTATGAAATAACATGTAATTATGAAGATCGCAACCCTAAATATAGCATAAATAAGGTTTTAATCTAAGAACACGAAGAACATGCGAAGAACATATTATGAACATATGAATGAACATGCAAAGCATATGAAGAAACTATGAATAAACATGTAGGAACATGAATATTAAAGATCTACATTAAAAATAATGCAAGAACGTGAAGAAATAAGTTAGAAAACTTACCTATGTTGGCAAGAAATAAACCTTGATCTTCTTGGAGGTTTGAATGCTAATTAGAGAGCAAAATTGTGTTAAGAACTCTCAAATTCGGATCCCCCAATTATGAGGCAAGGGAGGTCTTTAAATAGGAAACTGATGGAGAGATCTGACGGTCAGGATCATCCGGAGCGGATGTGGCCGCGTGGCCATGATGGAGGGCAGCGGCGACGTTGGCCGCATGGCCAAGGTTGGAGCTTGGGCGAATGTGGCCGCGTGGCCATCGTTGCTGGCTGACTTAATTTTCAAGCTGGGGTTTCTGCATGGTTTTAAGGAAACCATTTATTACCTATTTTGATAGATTTTGTCATAAATGAGGTATTTCAGGAATCCGGAACAAGTCTTGCAAGGTTTCTAATTCCTATAAAGTCCTTGTATTTTTGGGAAAGTCCTAATAAACTCATTTTCAGGTCGGGTACTAACAGTAGCCCCTCGGCGACGCTTCTTGCAAGGTAATGTGGGGTCGACGATAAAAGAAGGATCCGTCTGAAACATGAGTTTCAAAATAGATGAAAGGTAAGGGAGCGGCTGAACCTTGACAGGCGACCTACGTATCCGCGGGGAATCAAGCCAAACGTAGTTCAAATCTGATGGGGAAATTGGGACTGATTGTCCTCTGATAGGGAGCAAGGTCTTCTGCTGGGGAAAATGCACCTGCTGGGGATGAGAGATGACCGCGTCGATCAGATGGCTGAAACTTTTCAGGTTTCCTACGTATCCTCCGAGGAATCAATCCGGTCGTAGTTCAGAGGGATTAGGGAAAAATGAGCCATCGGACTTCTGCTAGGGATAATAAACCTACGGGCACTATCCTGTATGAAGAACGAACATTCGTTAGGAAATGAAGTCATTTGAAGCAAGAGGGATAATGGGACAATAAAGACTATGTTGTCTAAATAATCCCGAGGTGGAGTAATAAACGCTGAGGTAAACGCAAACAGAAACGCCCGGGTTTCTGCCGATCGCGCTAAAATAATGGATGCTGGATCTTTCGCAAACAGAAACGCCGAGGCTTCTGCCAATCACGATCGATCTAGGATGCGTATGTCATAGAGGCGCCGAGGTCTCCTGCAACCATACGAATCCTAAGCAAATATTAGGAAATGCTAAAATAATAGATGCTGGATCTCTCGCAAACAGAAACGCCGAGGCTCCTGTCCATCGCGATCGATCTAGGATGCATATGTCATAGAGGCGCCGAATTCTCTACAACCATACGAATCCTAAGAAAATATTAGGAAATGCTAAAATAATAGATGTTGGATCTCTCGCAAACAGAAACGCCGAGGCTTCTGCCAATCACGATCGATCTAGGATGCGTATGTCATAGAGGCGCTGAAGTCTCTACAACCATACGAATCCTAAGCAAATATTAGGAAATGCTAAAATAGATGCTGGATCTCTTGCAAACAGAAATGCCGAGGCTTCTGCCAATCGCGATCGATCTAGGATGCGTATGTCATAGAGGCGCCGAAGTCTCTACAACCATACGAATCCTATGCAAATATTAGGAAATGCTAAAATAATAGATGCTGGATCTCTCGCAAACAGAAACGCCGAGGCTTCTGCCAATCACGATCGATCTAGGATGCGTATGTTATAGAGGCGCCGAAGTCTCTACAACCATACGAATCCTAAGCAAATATTAGGAAATGCTAAAATAATAGATGCTGGATCTCTCGCAAACAGAAACGACGAGGCTTCTGCCAATCGCGATCGATCTAGGATGCGTATGTCATAGAGGCGCCGAAGTCTCTACAACCATACGAATCCTAAGCAAATATTAGGAAATGCTAAAATAATAGATGCTGGATCTCTCGCAAACAGAAACGACGAGGCTTCTTGTTGGTCCCAGAGGGGCAACAAGGGTATGAAAAATGCTAGAGGGGGGGGGGGTGAATAGCGTTTTAAAATTCTTTTCAAACCCTTTTTGCAAATCAATGGCTTATGCGCACAGTTCTCAAATAAGCAAAGTATAGCGCGCAGAGAGAGTGTGAAATGCACAGCGGAAAATTAAAGCAACACTGCGCAGGGTATACTGCGCAGGGTAAAAACGCACGCGCTAAGATTTGGCTAAACTGTTGGATAAAATCGGATTCTAAGGCAATAGGCAATAACAAACACAGCAGCAATAGCAGCAATCTGGTAGGATCAAACAAAGCAGTAATTCAAAAAATAACTAAGCAGGAAGTAAATAGCAGAAATAATGAACAAGCTATTTGGAGAGGTTCGATCGAAGAAAGATCTACGTCCTCTACCAAGATGGTTAGTCTTGGATTTTCTAATGAGATATATATTGATATGAGGAGCTTTTATAAGATTACAACGAATCAAAACTCAAATCAAAATCTAATCAATGAAGAGCAAATCCTAGACTAAACCGGTGTTTCTCAAGAAGTAAGATCTATATGATCGAAGCTTCAAGAGGTGTGTGGGTGGCAGAAATTCTGGGCTCTATGAATCTAAGAGATGAAGAGCACGAAGAATTCTGGTGATATGAGGCTTAGGATCTGGGCAGGAGTTTGAAGGTATGAAGGTTTGAAGGTTGTTCTTGAATCTGGGAATAGTAAGCAGCAAACTTCAGAACTTCAGGAATACTTGTAAGCACAAACTCTAGCAACTTGGAAATGAAGATGAGCAGGCTATTTATAGCAGAGAGCTTAAAACTAGCCGTTGGTGCTCTGAGAAAGGACGATGAGCTGGCACAATAGGATTGGTGCGTAGGTGTCCTTATAGCCGTTGGAGCTCTGATCAAGGTTGAGGACCTGGCACAATGTGATTGGTGCGCAGGTATCTTTGAGCCGTTGGAGACTGAGCATGGAGACCAAATTCAAACGCTTCATCTGGAAGGTTGACAGCTGTCTCCATTTGAAATATTATGTTTGAGCGTATCTCCACCGTTGGCTATGCTGAGTGTGCAAGATTTGTCGTTTGTGCATAACTAAGCATACATCTTCTGAGAGCTTTCAAGTTAGGTGATCTGAAAACTGTGCAGGGTTGAATGCTGCGCAGAGGAGACCTGCGCAGTGTTTGTCCTGCGCAGATAGTCCTGCGCAGTAAACCACAGTCTTGCGTAGATCTTCATTCCTTCTTCGCTCCAAGTCCTATATTCTAAGCCTATACTATAAAATGGACTATGCTAAAGAAAATGAAGTTATAAAACTTCTTACATAGGGTTCTAAAGTCCATAAAATACTCTTAGGTGATGGTATCAATCATTTCTAACATAAATAGGAGGGTTAAGAAGTAAGCATACCCAACAATCTCCCCTAAAGGATTGATGCCATTACCTACTATAACAAAGGAAATTCATTGTACTTGATAATAACATGTCCATAAAAATGTGAATGGTAAATCATGCCTCAAGTTAATGCACACACTAGCCAGTGCTATAGATTTCTAGTCTATCCAAAAGATATAACTTACAATATGGGAGACAGAAATAACATGCAGCGCATACAAGTAATGTGAATTTTAGTTTGAGTATGCGTTTAAACTGAATGTTTAAACATCATGCGTAGAAAATATGAGCAGATAATAATATGCACATGACGTGAAATAAAGCATTCATTGTTCCACAAACGAAAAGTTTGAATTGAACAAGGTTTTGAAACTAATGATGCGATTTTCTCATTAAAACTTGAAATGATAAAAGTTGGAGATTACAAGTTTGAAAGAGAAAAACAAAAAAATTGCGCACAAAAAGAATACCTTGCGCAAAACAAAATACAAGAAATTAATTGATATTAATGCGATGCAGGGCTTCACGCAGCTCGTTCTGCAGGCTGTTGAACTTGTTCATAAGCTCAATCTTCAGCGCTTGAAACCTTTCCCTGAACGCAACACTTTCTTCAACATATGTAACAATTCCTCTGCGCATATCTCTGTTGTCGTCTCGCAGCTCTTGGAAGTTATTTTTATACTGCAATTGATGAGCAGTCATTTGGTTGAAGTAGGATTGCTCCGCAGCCTCTATGGTGTTCAAGATGGTGGTCTGTGTAGCTTCCAGTCGTTGGTCAGTGTGGAGGCGCTGAGTGTTCACGCTGGCTTGAATGTCGAACATTGCTTGATCCATCCTAGCGTTGAACCCATCAGCGAAATCAGTCATCGCTTGAGTAATGCACTCCCTGACACTTTCCATGTTGAGCGCACTAGCTTGTGCAGAACCACCTTGCATAGTCTTCTCCAAGATCTGTGCTTCAATTTCCGCAAAGCCTTCATGTAGGCCATCGGCTAGACTCTTGCGCAGACGTTTCAGCAATCCTACAAACCCGTCATTAATCGCGGTGTAGGTGCAAACGTCTTCGAGCATCCCAGCAATTGACTTCAGTGAGTCAAAAATCATCTGATCTAGAGCATCGGGGATCTTCTGCGCAGAGGGGCCGGCGGAGGTACTTGCACCTGCCTTTGTTGTACTCCTCTCCCCTTAATGTCAGCAATCTCTATGCGCTGCGCATCAAGCTGCTCTTGAAGCATTGTCTGGGAAGTAAGCAGTTGCGCCATTTGAGACTGCGCTGCCAGTTGGTTCACTGAATAGAATCAAGGCTTGAAGAATTTGGCACAGTTCAGTGGACGTGGAGAGAGAAGATGTGGAGATCGCTGGTATTGATGAAGCAGGAGGAATTTGCGGGGAGGCCTTTGGTGGAGAGTTGGTTGATAAGGGATCGAATGGAGGAGTGCGCGAAGGAGATGGCTGTTGAGGGATGGATTAATAGGATCAGCAGCAGGTGACTGCTGCGCAGGAGAGTGCAGCACTGCTGCTGTCCGTATCCGTTGAGCGCACAACACCCTCTTTATCCCCTTCGGAGAGGTCAATAACTGGGGTACCCTGCGCAGCATCATCGGCCTGCGCAGCTTTGGTAACCTCATCCTCATCTGCATCCTCATCCTCCAAAAGTCCAGTCCATCATGGAAGGACAGAAGTGCCAGGTTGCGTAGTGCCAACCGGAATATGAGACGGCGGAAGGCACTTGCACTTGGCTCAGGAGGGGAGGAGG
>JAOWBW010001372.1:0-29525 GCA_026119855.1 Campanula takesimana | reverse complement strand
TAGTTTTAATATATCTATTTGCAATACTTCTTTTATTACTTATTTGGATCTAAGGAACAGAGGTTACCTTCTAATAAGAGTGTTGCAAATAGCGTGTACTTACTATCTTGCTATTTCCTTTCAAGTTCATATCATATCTAACTATTTGTTTGTTTGTTCATTGTAGATTGATTGATTGAACTGTGTTGTTTTTGTTATACCATTTGCCTTAGTTTCTTATTTCACCCACTTTGAGCCAAAATACTTAGAGTGTGTGTGCGCCCCCTTTATCATACTTTGCGCCTATTTACATTACTAAATTCCGCTGTACATTTCACTCACTCACTTAGGCGCATATAATAACGCTTACTTGATAAAATGCGCATTTGTAATTGAGTTTATCAAGGGTACGAAAAGAATTTTAAAACAGCTATTCACCCCCCCCCTCTAGCTATTTTTCAACCCTTGTTGCCCTTTGGGACCAACAACAAGAAATTGTTTACCCAGTTCGTCAATATGTTTGACTACGTCTGAGGGCACTACCAAGCCAGGATCTTACACTATAATATGTAAATATGGAGTTACAATGAGTATAGGGGCGGAACATTGCGTATATAGGCATCCTAGAATAAAACCTAACCCTAGACGGACAAAGAAACCCGAAATCTGGCCCAAAAACCGATTCAGTCTCGACCTGTCCCGACACCTGGGCGGTCGCCCACTTTGCTTATGGGCGGTCGCCCACAATTGTGTTCCGGCTGATGGTTCCAACTGATGGAGTGGGCGGTCGCCCACCATGACCCTGGGCGGCCGCCCAAAAGGTCAGTCCCTCCGACGGATTTCTTTCCTTTTGCTCCGATCGCTAGTTCCCGGTTGGTCTCTATTCCAACGATCTCCCACCTAGAGATCAACCGCATATAAGCCCCGTATCCGTTCTTCAACTCATCTTTGGTGTCATAGTGCTCACCTCGATCATGGTAGTGCCTTCCTCCTCCCCTATTCTCCAAGCCCTGTTGAAGCTATGCCCAACTTCAACTTCACCTTGCTTGAGAAACCTGGAGCCTTTGCATCCGATCTACACTCACTGTTAGATCTACGCAACGGAATATCCAGTCATGGAGTATTTGGTCTATCTTCAGTAACCCCTTTACCTTAGCCATCATGAACCGTGCCGCTCCCACCCGAGTTTAGAATATCCATGCAAATTTCATTCGCATCACAGCATTCTTCAAACTCCCAGAGCTCATACTCCCCAATTAATAGACCTCAAGCATTTAGCCTTGAGTCCAATCCGATTCTCCACCAAGGCCTTCCACTTCTTATACATCCTGAAAGATTCATCTTTCCCTTTTAAGAAGTAATCCCAGACCTTCCTTGTGGAATCATCAATGAAGGTCATGTAATATGACACACCAAACCGAGAAGTTACCGGGGATACTCCCTTCTCACCCATGTGACCCAATCGATAGTGCCATAAATCCGTATCACCCTTGGCTGACGCCACCGCGATACTATCCTTGGTGTTTGTCAAATACAATCTTCCTTCCCTATTACCCCGAGCGATCTCACAATCCTCCTTGGTAATAACCTAGTTCCTGTAGCTAAAAGTTACCATGTAACCTTCTTCACCCAGCTGCCCAACTGATATAAGGTTCTTTTTCAAACTCAGAATGTGTCTGACCCCGTATAGATATAAGACGTTCCCGTCCGATGCTCCTATTCTGACATCCCCCTTCCCCTTGATTTCCAAAGGCTCGCCATCCGCCAGATAGACCTTACCGAAATCACCGGAAGTGTAATTTTCCATCGCCCCTGCATGCCCGCATGAGTGGAATGATGCCCCCGAATCCAGCACCCATGATTCTAGCGCACTACTAACACTCAGAATCAGTACATCATCACCTTCGATTATCACATTCTCCGATTTATCCCCTCGCATGGGACAATCCCTCTTGTAGTGTCCTAACTCCTTACAATGATAGCACTCAACCGATCCTCTGGCAACCATTGATCTTTCTTTATTCTCCGCAGACTGATCCCCACCCCCGATTACGCTTTCCCTTGACCCTGTTCTCCCTTTATTGCTAGAACCCGGTCTTCCCCTGCTAGTTGTAGCCAAGACCGATTCTGAAGTAGACGGTGTCCCCAACTTATTTATGCGATTTTCCTCGCCAAAGAGGAAGTCCTTAACATCATCATACTTCAATTTGTTCTTACCCACTGAAGCATTTAACGCTGTTACCGTTCCGCTCCAACTTCCTGATAAGGACGCTAGCAATAAAACACGATATGAACCTCGTCACCGAAAGTAAGCTCCAACCCAGCCAATGAGTTTATAACATCCATAAACTCATCGATGTGTTTAGCTATGGATCCTCCCTCTTGCATCTTAAGACTACACATCTTGCGTATCAAATCAACCTTATTTGCAGCAGATGGAGTTTCAAATCTCTCAGTAAGATAATCCAATAGCTCCTTGGTGGTTTTCGCCTTCCTGGTAGTCTTCGCGATCCACTTCGACAAAGTGTATCGAACCACCCCTAAGGCTTTCCGATCCATAAGATCCCAGTCTTCCTGTTTTTCGCTTTCCGGCTTGACTCCTGTTAGAGGCTTATAGAGATCTTTATTATACTAGACATCCTCTATTTTCATCCTCCAATATCCATAGTCAGACCCATCAAATTTCTCCACCACTTGTTTATCCTTGCCCATTCTTGATTGCTTGATAAACCCTTTGATCGTCCAACCAAAGCTCTTGATACCAGTTGTTGTGGAATTGACCCTCCAACACCCAACACCCAAGAAAATCTCAAGAAAACCCAGCACCATAAACAAGCACAAGAAATAATAACCAAAGCAAAAGAATAAAACGAACACAAGAAATTGTTTACCCAGTTCGTTAATATGTTTGACTACGTCTGCGGACACTACCAAGCCAGGATCTTGCACTATAATATGTAAATATGGAGTTACAATGAGTATGGGGGCGGAACATTGCTTATATAGGCATCCTAGAATAAAACCTAACCCTAGACGGACAAAGAATCCCGAAATCTGGCCCAAAAAACCGATTCAGCCTCGACCTGTCCCGACACCTGGGCGGTCGCCCACTTTGCTTATGGGCGGTCGCCCACAATTGTGTTCCAACTGATGGTTCCAACTGATGGAGTGGGCGGTCGCCCACCATGACCCTGGGCGGCCGCCCAAAAGGTCAGTCCCTCCGACGGATTTCTTTCCTTTTGCTCCGATCACTGGTTCCCGGTTGGTCTCTATTCCAACAAAGAAAGAGCACAAAATAGTGTGTAGGATGGGGCCGGGGGCCTAGGAGAGCCATGGGGGGCGATCTTACAACCCGGCCATATTCATATTGTTTGTGTGTTCTTGGGGAGGTGAGATAATATATGAGAGGTTGCTCATGGAGAGTCACTATGCTAGATCTGTGTGAGTGCATATGTAAAGTTGTAATCCTTCATATATTATTATAGTGATATCCTGGCTTGGGGCCTCCGGATGTATCCACGTGGGGGTGGTGAACCGGGTTAACAAATCATGGTGTTCTTGTTCTTTCATATTATTATTTCATGTGTTGATTTACTTCTCCATGTTGATGACTGCTAGTATGGGATAGTGGATGCGGAGATCCCCCCAATTCCCCAACAACTGGTATCAGAGCTTTGATTCGAGATCTAGCGGAGATCCAAGGTGAAGAAAAGCGATAACAGATTTTTCGTGCAGCGCACGTGCAGAATTCGTGCAATGCACGTGCAGGCTCGGTGGAGCGCACGTGCAGATTTCGTGCAGTGCAGATTCTTCATGTGGAAGATGTGCAGGGATCTGAGAGCTTCTAGGGTTTATGGTTGAAGCAAGACACGTGCCAAATAGGTCAACGATCGTGCGGAAGATCAAAAAGTCCGAAAAGTTTGTTTGTTTCTTATGAGATCTGCAGAAATTTGTGGTGGAATTTGGAGATGCAGAGATCGGATCTAGAGGTGTTTAAGGGACTTTGGGGCAGTCAAGGTGGTTGGAGAAAAATATGAAAGAAAGGAGATTGCATCAGGCACTTGCGTAAGCAACCGACGATGCAGAGGTGAGTGGTATAAGCCGGTTTGACCACGTGAGAAGAGGAGGACTTCTCGAAAACGACGGATAGGGGTAAGGAGGATGTTGTACTCTACCGCCAACATCAACTTCATTCCGGGTGGGAGCAAGAGGCTTGGAGACCGGCCTATTGGTGTAAAACGGAGAGACATCAATGAACGGTGTGTTAGGGGGGGAGAGTGACTCGAAAGTTTCAACGCGGTGGGAGTCAAAAGGCCCTAACAAAGAGCAAGAAAAGACCACAAGAAGTCAATGCAAGAAGCAAGGTGTGTCCTAGTTTCATGGGGAGCATTGCAAGGGGAGTGGATCTAGGAGGGAGAAGGCGAAGTTAGTCTTGCAAATAAATCAAGGTAGAAGGTGATTTGGGGAGGCAGAAGAATCTAACACGGGATGTTGAAGCGTCGCTTGGTTTCAACTCGCCTTATTACTTGGGCATGGAGGCTCATGGTGGAGGAGCGTGGAGGCTCAACATGGTGTAATGGTGGAGCGTGGAGGCCTATCATCAACACAATGGAGAAGCTTAGTGCACGGTGTTACAATATTCAAAGGAGGTCATCTTCGTGGTGGGAGCTTGACGGGGATGATTACTATGCTTATGGTTTTAGTCTCCAGGTGGGAGATTGTTGGGATTGGAGTCCTAAACCTAAGGGGAAGCAGAGGGGAAAAGGAGTCCAAGTCGGGGGAGTTGGTGGAGATCAAAGGAGGAGTTCAAAACGGAGGAGGCTTTCTGGGCGGAGGATCAGGCGGGCGCCTGGCCAAGACCAGGCGGGCGCTCGTGAAGGCTGAAAGGATCAGATTCTGGGGAAAAAATCCAGGCGGGCGCCTGGTGGGGTGCGAGCGGGCGCCTGGTGCCGGATCTGGTTTCCTGATTTGTTTCCTATTTTGATTGTATCTCTTCCAAATAGACTTAGGGCTTCCTTGTACTGCTATATAAGCATGATTTTGTCCAGAATATTGTGTACCCTAATAAGAGAGAGTTAGGATATCAAGAGAGAGCACAAAATAATGTGTAGGAGGGGGCTGGGGGCCTAGGAAAGCCATGGGGGGGCGATCCTACAACCCGGCCATATTCATATTGTTTGTGTGTTCTTGGAGAGGTGAGATAATATATATGAGAGGTTGCTCATGGAGAGTTACTATGCTAGATCTGTGTGAGTGCATATGTAAAGTTGTAATCCTTCATATATTATTATAGTGATATCTTGGCTTGGGGCCTCCGGATGTAGCCACGTGGGGGTGGTGAACCGGGTTAACAAATCATGGTGTTCTTGTTCTTTCATATTATTATTTCATGTGTTGATTTACTTCTCCATGTTGATGACTGCTAGTATGGGCTAGTGGATGCGGAGATCCCCCCCCCCCCAATTCCCAACATAATTGGGTATAGCTATGACTTGATCTAACTATATTGGTGGTAGTCACTACCATTTGTCTGTTTTGTATTTGTACATAATGCGTTGTAAACTAATAATTTTTTTTCCTTTTAAGCAATACGAGGATGCACTGTCACAGCAACTGAAAACCAGTGTGAATCTCGGCCCGCTTACAGTTATTAAATTTACAACAGAACAGAGGATCATTGCTCATTACTGTGAGACTCAAGGAGGACTTAATCTTACTTGCAAAGAAAAAAGTGTAGATGAGTTTTATGTTGCACCTATTAAAAAGAACAAAGACAATATTGTGTTAACTACGTTTGTTTCGCTATTGAAGCGTTGTCTAATAGATAATTTCTCAGAATCAATTGAGGGTATGAAGGAGTCAAAGGTTTTAGAAGCTGAAGTTGTGAAGAGTGACTACGGTTTCAAGTGGCTGAAGTGGATGGCTTTTTGTATGGTTAGTTTCAAGTGGCTGAAGTAGATAGCTTTTGTGTGATTGACTACGTGTAATTATGTCTCCTACTACTAATGGTGCATATACTATTGTTGAATATTATTTGAGATTAGGATTGGTATGGTATTTTACAGATCACTTAATTGGATTTTGTACCATTATCTCGGCATGAAAATGCTTTGCATCAGTTTTTCATAATTAATTAGCCTTACTAATCCCGTCGAATTTCGACGGGTTTACTCACTAGTTAAGTTTAACAAACGAAGAAGAAAAATATTATTGAAGTATTGGATTGGATTGATGGGGATCAAAATAGGTTGTCATTGAATATTTGACTAAATAACTGGTGAAATAAAAATTAATTATTTAATTAATATATCATGATGATGTAATGATCTCTTTTTTAAAAAACAAACAACACATAATTGCATTAATAAAATTTAAGAAGACGGCGTTCCACAAATGACGGAGGCTCGTCCATAATGTAATAGTTGCAATTAAGATTTACACATAAATTGCCTAACACATATCGAATAATGGTTGCCAACCCCGAACCAAATCTCCAATAAATGCCTTTTTCGAAACCATAACCTGTGATACACAAATGCTTTTCCAAGTAAAACTTGGACACGACTCAACGATGATCTTTAGTTTTTTGGCTATGAAAACACAAAAAATTGATGTATTTGAGTCGGCAGTAAATGTGCAACCAAACATCTCAAGCATTGCACCAAGAACAAATATCAAAAATATTGAAAGGCTCTCACAAAGGAGAGAAGACGGAGGCTCCTAATATAGAGGAGAAGGCAAAGGCTCCCAACAAAGGGGAGAAGGCAAAAGCTCCCAACAAAGGGGAGATAAGCGAACGAGAACTACGGCAATATGATTTATTCAACAGTTTAAACAAGATAAAAAAAACTACATATCTAAAATTTAATCCCTAAATTTGCACTAATTAACTGACAAATTAACAATTAATGAATGCAAAATTTGAGATTTTACAAATCAATCAAATCAAGGGAAAAAATGGAAGAAGATAAAAGAAAATGGAAGAAGATACGGTAATGAATTTATCTGAAAAAGATCAAGTTTTTTAGGTTTTTATTTTAGTTTTTTAATAAGTAACGAAGAATTTGTCGAAATGATATTTGATATATTGTATTCTCTCCTTTGTGAGAGCCTTTGCATTCTCTCCGTTGTGGGAGCCTTGTTTTTTATTCCTATTTTCCGATCATCATTGTTGAATCATAAGTGGAGTATAATAGCATGTCTTGGAAAGTTTGATTGGCAATTTATTGCTAACCCAGAGGCCTTAAATCACAGTATTTTCAATGCTAAATGTTTTCCGGTGGGGGATTTTGTGAATGCCGATATATTGCAGTGGCCAAGCCATGCTTGGAGAGGCATCTGCGCGTTCCGAGGTATTGCTACGAGAGATACAAGGTGGAAGATCGAGTATGCTAGTGCAACTTTATGCAGGAACATCCACTTTCGTCATCCATCTTCTTACATTTTTTTTATGTATTTGTAACTGCCATTGTAATGAATGATACTACTTGGGTTGATCCGCTAATATTTGCAGAGAGCCTACTTATATTTTTGTGCATTTGCGCTTAATCTAATGTTAATGGTAGTTTGATTTTAAAAAAAAATATGTTGGAATTTATTCTGAAAAATAATTGTGAAAAATTAATTGTATCGATCAATTTTGACTAAAATTTAATGTAGTTTTTTTTAATTGAAAGAAAACAAATTATAAGTTTTTTATTCTCTCAAATCATTTCGGATACATTAATGAGAATTAATGAAAAATTATGAAATTTATGATGTTATTTGAAGAGTTATAAATCAGATCTAATGAATATAAATACTTTCACAAAATTCATGAATTTGAATGATAAAGAACAATTGAATTGTTCGAATTTAATGTATCTAGAAACAAATTACATTCTTAAAAAATACACCATAACATTATTGATAGAACCTATATTTTTATCAAGGATCATTCAAGTTGGAAGTTCAAGCACATTTATAGTTCACTGAAGTCTTTGTTTTCAAGTGTTTTTATCAAATACTGTAAAGTCGTTTTTATTATAGAGAAGATTGTCAAGAAACATAAGCACTTGTACGAGGCAAATTCTTCTTCTTGCTTGCGAAGATTGTGCCATCACAAGACTTGACTTCTCCCATTATTTTGTTTTTTTTAATATATTTATGTGTCATATAAATTATCATTAAATGTTTTTTCGCTCTTGTATTATGTCATTTCGTTAAATTCAAGAACATCATTAGTAAAAAAAAAATAGGGATTTTTACCAATAAGTCCCTTGGGGAAGATGGTATTTGCCAATAAAACCACAACATTTCATAATCTACCTTAAGGTCCTTGGGTTGAAATCAATTTTACCAATAAATCCCTCACCCTTTTTAAATGGCAAAAATACCCCCAGCCTATATAAAATCCTATTACACCTTTAACCATTGACCATCTTTGACCGCCTACTAGACCTTTGACTGACAGCTGCCACCCACCGCCACCAGCCGCCGCCGCCGGACCTCCACCCGCCGCCGCCGACGACAGACCTCCGACCAACCGCCGCCGCTGGACCGCCGCCGCCGGACCTCCGACCAACCGCCGCCGCCGTACCTCCACTAGCCGCCGCCGTCGTCGGACCACCGGCTGTTCTCCGACCAACCACCGCCGGAACTCACCCACTACAACCCCAAGTATTATTAATAAAAATTATTTGCTATTGGGAGGGTTTGAACCCAAGACCTCTTACACTTGGCTAAGACTCCTAACCACTATGCCAAGCTTCTTATTTGTTCAAATAGTAGACTATTATATATTTAACACTACAACCTCACATTTGTTTTTTTTTGGTTTTGCTTTTTTTTTTGGTTTTTTTTTTTTTTTTTTTTGAGGGGGATTAGGAGTATTAATTCTTCACAATTGAACAATTACTCATTTTTAATTTAAAAAAAAAAGAGATAAATTTATTTCAAAATTGTTTAAAGAACATTTGACAACACATAGTTCCGAAAATGAGTATTCTTTATAGAAACTGTGTGATGAATTTCTTAGTTGTTACACTCACCTCATGTGTTAACAACTGAGAAATAAATTTACCAGTTCTTATATTAAACTCGTGTGTGAATAACTGGTAAATGAATTTCTCATTCATTATTATATTAACAACAGAGAAAAATTGATAACTGAGAAATGAATGTACCAGTTCTTGTACTCAAATTCATATGTGAATAACTGATAAATGAATGTCTAATTTATTATATAATTAACCGATAAATTGAGTCATCAATTGGGGAAAATGAGAGATGATTTTATCAGTTTTTATTCAATTATGAATAACTGTTAAATGAATGTCTCAGTTATTTTATTCAAATTCATGTGTAAACAACTGTGAAATGCATGTCTTAGTTATTATAATGATTGTGAAAAATTGAGAAATAAATTTATCAGTTTTTAAAAATAAAAAAATGAACAAATAACACAACTGTGAAATCACACAACTGAGAAATCAGTTGAAAAATTATTTTACAAGTGAAAAATGAAAATTTTATTTTTTAAAATTGTGAAATTAATTGAGAAATTAAAAATGATTTTTTTTTCAATTTTTTACAAGTGAAAAATGATTTTTTTATTTATAAAATTTGAATTATGTGTTGAGTATACTTGTTTGATTCGTATCGTCGACACGATTAAAACAATGATTTCGGATCATTTTTTCAGTTTATAGATTTTGAGATATGTCATTTTAAAATTTTAGGTGGAAAAAAAGAGAGAGAGACAGAGAGAAGCAGGAAGAGAAAAAAGAGGGAGAAAAAAAAAACGCATGGGTTGTGAACTTGTGCGCGCATAACCGACCGAGAAGGGTATTTTGGTCTAGGAAAAGGGCCAAGGACTTTTTGATAGGTTTTCAAAATGTCTGTCCTTATTGGTAGTTTTTATTTGGTCTATGGACTTATTGGTCAAAGCCTCAAAAAAATACTCCTAACAAAATTAAAGAAAATATTATGTACCACTTTTACAAATCATTCACTTGTGTACCATCATCAGTGATTGCATAATCATTGAATTAAACATGAGTCCAGATCTCATGTGCCCTTCTATGTGCCCCTTCCTGTGCCCCTCTAATCTGGACCGTTTATGTTGATATTGTAAACGGTCCAGATTAAAGGGGCGCAGGGAGGGCAGTGGCGGACTCACCCTTGTGCCTAACGGTGCCTAGGCACCGGTAAAAAAAAAATAAAAAAAAATTGACCCCCTCACTTCTCCGTCTATACCCACTTTAACCCCCTCAAAAATTTCAGTTAACCCCCCTCAAAATTTACACAAAACCCTAGATATATAAGCTCAATTTTTACACAACCAACCCACACTTATCTCATTAGTTTGCCGCAAGAGTGTTTCGTCGGAAGAAGACGATTGTACGAAGGAGAGACTGAGAGGTGACGCCGCGACGCAGAGGAGAGGGGGACGGCGATCAACCAAAGTTTTACGGCGACGGCGATCGGAAGCCGGACCTGAGGACCTCACCGAGGCTGGAGCACCGGGCCCATACTTTCGGTTCATAACAGGTAAACCCTAACCCCTAAAATTGATTTCACTTGATTTTCTTCATGAATTTCTTCTTGATTTTGGTGCTAACTTGGATTGGTGCTAACTTGGATTGAACAATCGATGGAAATTTTGGTGCTAAAGCAATCGATTTTACCCATGGATAAACCCTTAACCCAATCATCATTTAATTTGAAGGAAAAAAAAAACAATTTGGGAATTACAAGTCAAGATTTGTTAATTTCAAAGTGAAGAGAAAAGAATTGAGAATACAGAGGGGTTGTTTTTTTAATTTGTAGGCCTACTGCTAGTCTGCTACTGTTTGTTGTAATGGTTTACACTTTTGCACTTCATTGATATGTCATGTTTGGAGCTGAAACTTTTTCTCTTTATCTGGAAAGATGAATGTAGCTGATATAAGCATCTCCATTTGTTTTTGTTGAAAGTAGTTTATATGCTGGCTTTTGAAAAATGCATTGGCATCAGAGGGGTTGTGAAATAGGCCTTGACATCAGAGAGAACATGGCAGAATTAAAGCTATGGGTAATCTTGAAAACAGTCATGCTACGACGCACTAAAGGTACTAACTCCGTCCCACTTAATGTTCCTCTGTTTTTTTCTTATTCTGTACCGGTATTGCTCAAAAAAAAAATTCGGGGGACCCCGTGCATCTAGTTTCACGTCTTTTTTTTTTTTGTCGAAGGAATAGGCACCACCAAATCTAAAAACGTAGATCCGCCACTGAGGGAGGGGCACATGGAGGGGCACAGGAGATCTCCTCTCATTAAACATAAGCAAATACGTTTTTTGTATTTATTATAATATATATCAAGATTTTAATTTTTCTACTATATACAGTAAAATTATTGTATTTACCTTGGAAAAAAAAATTAAGTAATAATAAAAGTATAGCGGTTTTCAATAAAAATTTCAGTATGAAACATACAAAAAATGAATAATAACCCCTAACGTGGAAACAAGAATATCCTAAGTCGTTATCGAGAAAAAAAAAAAAAAAAAAAAAAAAAAAAGAGTATCCTAAGTCATGCATGACCATTAGATTCTTAGATAAATTACGACATTTTGTGAGGCAAGTAAGCGGTAGGTTATTGTTACAGTGGACGAATCTAAGTGTAGAATGACATATGAATACTACCCCCTATCTCTTCTAAAAAAAATAATCTTATTTTGACCTTTTGTATGTAGTCAATATAAATGATCTTTGATTAAAAATTAATGTTTATCTAATCATTCTAGTGAAATTCTAAAATTGCAATTGACAAATCATTAAGTAATCAACTTTTAAAATTTCATTATAATCATTAAATTGACATCAATATTTGGTCAAAGTTCATTTATGTTTACCATAAAAAATCAAAATGAGACTATTTTTACAGCAGGAGAAAGGAAGTATAACTTAAAATCATAAGTACATATCTAAGTAATTGCTAAATTACTTTAACTAATCGCATTCAAATATTCGTGCTTAGAGCGTACTCTCTACGTAATCATACAGTCACACGTAATTTAAAAAACAACAAAATTCAATCTACATGCTTTCAGAGCATATAGAATCTTTAATGATCTAGATACAACAATTTTATGTGAAAATTACGTGAAAAACTTATTTTACACTCGCTTTAATAGTTGTGATATAGGGTCCTTATCGAGCCTAACCCCCTCTTTTCCATTCATAGATAGATCCAATCGTCAAAGTAAAACGAGTTTTAAATTCTTATGAAAAAGAAAAGATTGAAACATAATCATAATAAAGAGGGAGTCTCCTGTTCGACCGACGAATGGCGTGCGATGGCGAACGGAGCCTAGCCTTCTTCTTTTTTTTTTTTTCCTTTTTTTTCTTTTCCACCCCAAACTTTTTTTCCTCCCAACAAAAGTAACACTTATTATAACGAGATGTAACACTTTTTTTTTCAAAATGTACCACAATTTTGCTGCAATAGATTAAAGATAACATAAAGATTGACAACTAAATCAATGTCACACTTTTTATAAAGGAATGTAACACTCTTTTTTTTCAAATGTAACACTTTTTTTTTTCAAAATTAAGATAAGATTGACAAACTAAACTAATGTTACATTTATAAAAATGAATCTAATATTTTTTTTTCTCAATTGTAACATTTTATATTCTTAAATATAACATTATATCTGAAATGTAATAATTTTTTATTGAGAAAGTAACAATTGAAATGCAAACCCGAATATATATATGAATTTTTACTCTTTTTTTAAAGAAGAAAAGTAACATTTACTAAATAAAAATTGCTATTACATTTGACTGTGAAAAGTGTTACTTTTTGAAGATGAAACTTTTACTTTTATCAGAACAGAGTGTTACATCTTAGCTGATGAGCAGCTCAAACTTTTTGTGTGTAAAAAATATGTTTTATTTAAAAAAAAAAAAATCAAACAATATCATGACCTATGTAGTTTTATTCGTCTCGTTGAGACGAACACAATGGTATTTTTAAATTTTTTTTCTGAGTTATAAATCTCAAGATATAGCATTTTAAAGTTATTGGATTTTTTTTTTAAGGAAGACACGTGTCGCGAAATGGGAAGTGAGAGGGCTGGATCCGGCGGTCGGCTGTAGCGAAGCAGGAAGACCCGAGAAACAGCGGAACGGAATTGGCTTGCTGCGCGCAGCCGCATATAAGACTTTTGTTAGAACAATTTTAAACCCTGAATGCCACACTCATATTTAAGTAAGAGAAAGAGGGAAGATGAAGCGGGAGCATGTAATAAATGTATACCTGTTGAATCCATTATTGTGTCTTGAAGGGAGATTAAGGATGATGAAGATGTAGGGAGATGATCTTCTAAATGAGAGTGTCTCTTAAGTTTCTCAGAATTTCTTCTAGATAATTATGAAGAGAGTATGTAGAGAGAAAAGTAAGAATCAAGTATGTTTAAGGCTTGATGGAGGGGCCTTTATGTAGTAAACATGGTGACACTTCAAATAGGGACCATACCTATTCATTTCCAAAGCAATGTTGATTTACCATCTTGCCCATCAAAGATAGATAAATAACATTTCAGGGATTCTACACATTGACTATTTTGACCATACTTTATATTAATGTCATAGTTATGATTTTATTTATGGAAGGTACCAAATTATTTGTGTTGCAAGCCACATTGATCTAACAATCTCCCACTTGGGTTGCAAAACAAATTTCTTCCTTTAAATCATAAGTACAACATAAATGATAACCCAAATGTGCACTTTGTTATCACTTATAACAATCTCGTCCATTAGCCATACAAGTATAGAACTAAAGGGGCAGAGTCGTTGTAATTGATTCGCAACTAAACCCACTATAATTACATATATTAATTCAACTAAATGACATAGATCAGAAGTATGGATGTGTAGCATGGATCTTAATGAATATATACATATTCTTCCAACTAGTCCAACTTAACCAAATGAGATCAAACTTTAAATAA
Organism: Campanula takesimana; assembly: GCA_026119855.1. Taxonomy (NCBI): domain Eukaryota; kingdom Viridiplantae; phylum Streptophyta; class Magnoliopsida; order Asterales; family Campanulaceae; genus Campanula; species Campanula takesimana. Next base: position 15,565 of record JAOWBW010001372.1, on the reverse strand, counting down.
TAATAGAACAATAAAATTGAAGAAAACAACACAAACTCCCACTATATTAAATGTTATCAAAAATTTGTTACACCCATATGAGCAACATGCTCGTGAAACAATAAAAGTGATAACGCCTTAGTAAACGGATCCGCTAACATAGAGTTTGTACCAATAAGTTGTATTTCTATTTGTTCATTTTGTACCCTCTCTCTTACAACAAGAAATTTAATGTCAATGTGTTTAGACTTTGACGAGCTCTTGTTATTGTTGGAGTACAAGACCGCCGCCCTATTGTCACAATATAGCTTAATAGGTCTTTCGACGCTATCGACAATACGCAGTCCTTCAGTGAATTTACGCAGCCATATAGCTTGATTGGATGTCTCGAAACAAGCAACAAACTCGGCTTCCATGGTGGAGGAAGTAACGAGTGTCTGCTTGGCACTTCTCCAAGAAATGGCTCCACCGGCTAATGTGAAGACATAACTAGACGTTGATTTACGGCTGTCTTGCCATCCAGCAAAGTCGGAATCGGAATACCCAACAATCTCAAGATTATCCGACTTTGAATATGTAAGCATGTAGTCCTTGGTGTTTTTGTAAATACCGCATCACTCTTTTGGCTGCGACCCAATGTTCTCTCCCCGGATTGCTTTGGTATCGACCAAGCATTCCAACAATAAAAGCTAAGTCTGGACGAGTACAGACTTGAGCATACATTAAGCTTCCTACTGCTGATGCGTAAGGGATGTTTTCCATATACTTGGTTTCAAAATTGTTTTTGGGACATTGATTGAGACTGAATTTATCTCCTTTAGAGACAGGGGTGTCATGTGGTTTACAGTTTTGCATGCTAAACCTTTGTAATACCTTCTCTATATAGGTCTTTTGTGATAATCCTAAAGTACCTCGTGAGCGATCACGGTGTATTTGGATTCCTAATACAAAAGATGCCTCACCAAGATCTTTCATTTCAAATTTGTTTGAAAGAAATTTCTTAGTTTCTTTTAGAAGGTTTATATCATTACTAGCTAGCAAAATATCATCCACATATAAGACTAAGAATATAAACTTACTCCCACTGAACTTATGGTATATACAATCTTCACCAATAATCATTTCAAAGCCAAATGAAAGAATTACTTGGTTAAATTTGAGATACCATTGACGGGAAGCTTGCTTGAGCCCATAAATGGATTTCTTAAGTTTACAAACTAAATGATTAGTTTGTTCCAAATCATCCACCATTTCTGGTTTCTTCATATAAATGGTTTCCTCAATGTCTCCATTGAGAAAAGCAGTTTTTACATCCATTTGATGAAGCTCAAGGTCATAATGTGCCACTAAAGCCATAATGATCCTAAAGGAGTTTTTAGAAGACACCGGAGAGAATGTTACTTTGTAGTCAATACCTTCCTTTTGAGTGAAACATTTGGCAACAAGACGAGCCTTATGTCTTTCCACATTACCTTGTGAATCCCTTTTGGTTTTAAATATCCATTTACAACCAATCGGTTTTACATCCTTCGGTAATGGGACAAGATCCTAAACGTCGTTGTCTTTCATAGATTTTAACTCTTCATTAATGGCAGTGGTCCACTTATGAGAATTAGGACCTTTAATGGCTTCATGGAAGGTGAGAGGCTCATCTCCCACTAAACCTAGGTGTCCTTCATTCTCTGCAAGATACACCTCATAATCATCCGAAATGGCACTTCTTCTAACTCTATTGGATCTCCTTAAAGGCACTGGTTCTTCCTCATTTTGAGGTTGTTGAATTTCCTCATTTTGATCAACATTTTCATGTTGTTCAATATTTATAGGGGAGTCAATATTTTGAATTTGTTCCTCTTGAATTTCAGGTACAAGTACTTGATTTTCAATTGGGACTACTAAGGGAAGAGGTATAGAAAAGGATTCCTCTTCCTTAAATTCAAAATTATTATTCCTAATTTCCCCTCTAAATTCAACATCCTCAAAGAACCTAGCGTTTCCTGTTTCAAAAAAGGTTCTAGTTTTCGGGTTGTAAAATTTATAGCCCCTTGATCTTTCGGCATACCCCACAAAGTAGCAACTAACTGTCTTAGCGTCCAGTTTTCCTTCGATAGGCTTATAAGGCCTAGCTTCTGCTGGACAACCCCATACATGAAGATGATTTAGGGACGGTTTCTTATTCGTCCATAATTCATAAGGGATTTTATTGTTAGTGGCCTTAGAGGGAGCCCTATTTAGAAGATAAGTTGCGGTTTTAATGCATCGCCCCATAATGAGTGAGGTAAAGAAGTATTAGAAACCATACTTCTTACCATATCCTGAAGGGTTCTATTACGTCTCTCAGCAACACCATTCATGCTAGGTGAACCCGGCATAGTGTAGTGAGGGACAATCCCACACTCTTCCAAATAGCGAGCAAAAGGACCCGGACGTTGTTCTCCCGAACCGTCATTCCGACCATAGTATTCACCACCACGATCGGATCTAACGTTCTTAATAGTCTTACCTAGTTGATTTTCAACTTCGGCCTTAAAAGACTTGAAAACGTCCAAAGATTGAGACTTTTCATGAAGCAAATAAATGTATCCATATCGAGAGTAGTCGTCTATGAACGTAATAAAATATTGTTGACCATTACAAGAAGGAGAAGGGAATGGCCCACAAATATCCGTATGTATTAGTTCTAAGACGCTTGAGGCTCTCGAGGATACCTTTCTTTTCGAGTTTGTAAACTTTCCTTTTAGGCATTCAATGCAAAAATCCTTTTCAGGAACATCAAGTTTATTTATGATTCCCTCAGACACAAGCTTGTCAATTCTCCTTTTGGAGATATGACCTAAACGCCTATGCCATAAGGTATAAGAATTTTCACTTGAAAACTTTCGCTTTTTAGTTTTAGTTTCATTGTTGTGGGACTCATTGATTGTTTGAGTAGTGTTAAGCAAATAAAGATTATCACTACTCGATAAAGTACTAGTACCAACAATAATGGAATTGAAATATAAATCACATCTATTGTTACCAAATGAACAAGAGTAACCCTCTTTGTCCAAAACAGTGATAGATATTAAATTCCTTCTAAACGAAGGTACAATAAAAGTTTTATTTAATACAAAATAATATCCTGTACTTAACAACAATCTAAAGGTTCCAATGCCTATGACTTCTACCGGGTTTCCAGCTCCCATATAGATGAATCTTTCATCTTCACTGGGTCTTCGGTAATTCAGGCAACCCTGCATAGACATACTAATGTGAGTTGTTGCACCAGAATCCAACCACCATGTATATGTAGGAATTGAAACTAAATTAGCCTCAGTACAAACAAGACCAAATGACATACCTTTCTTAGCACGCCAAGCGTGATACTTAGGGCAGTCATACTTCATGTGCGTTAGGTCCTTGCAAAAGAAGCACTTCTTTTCTTTATGATCGTTAGATCCCTTAGGCTTCTTGTTGCTTGTTACCGCAACTTCTTTCCCTCTTCTCTTAGTCCCATGAGAAGAGGTAGATGCTAAGTGAGCACTTTCAACCTTAGATTGCTTCAACCTATCTTCCTCTTGTGTCACATGTGAAATCAATTCATTAATGTTCCACTTGTCCTTTTGACAATTATAGGTCACCTCAAAGTGACCAAACTGAGGAGGAAGAGAGATCAAAACTAAATGCACGAGGAGCTCTTCAGTCACCTCTAACTTAAGTGCTTTTAGTTTTGTTGAAAGGTGAAGCATTTCCAAGATATACTCCCTAAGATTCCCGGTACCCTTGTACTTCATGGAAACAAGTTTCCTTAGGGTAGAACTTGTTTCCGACTTTTCGCTTTTTGCAAAGCGTTCTTCAAGGGTCTCGAGGAAAGTCTTAGCATCAACGTCCTCGGGAACACTGTTCAAAAAATGTTTCCGGGACGACATTTTTCATAATCATTAGGCTTACTCGATTGGAGCGTTTCCATTTCTCAACATATAAGCGGTCCTCAGGGGTGCTTTCTTCATTAAGAGGAATGGGAAACGGCTCCCTAAAAGCGAGGTCAATATCCATACAGCCTAAGATCATTACAATTTTGTTTTTCCAAGTTTTAAAGTTTGTCCCATTAAGTATCGGAATTGTGCTCATCGCAGCAATAATAGAAGAAGCGTTAAGTAAATCTGGGAATCGAGAACAAGAATGAATACAAAACAATAATAAGTAACTACATTATGAATTAAAAGATTAATTATATCAAATGAAATCCATCAATAAAGCAATTAACATGACATCAAAACTAATCTTTGGATTACGAATTGATTCATAAATAATTACTTTAGATGACAAGTAATTTGAACAATATTTGATTAAATGCTTAATCTTCCTTTGGGTAGTCTTAAGCATTTAATAAAATTACTAAATGTTCATTTTATATGTCATCACATGAATGCTTAAGACTTTCTTAGTACGTAGCGTTGTTCAACCTTAGTCGTTCCACCAATCCGTTCGGATGGTTGAGGAGACCGGTCAAGGTTTCCAGCCTGATATACCATCGTTAGTCAAATGACAAGATCTTTTTTGGAAAATTCAAGTCATTCATATCTTAAACATTCAACACTTTAATAATTTTTCATTTAAATAACGTTAATCACTTAGGTGATAATATTATTTAAATAATAATAAAATTATTTAAGCATATAATTAATCCAAGCTTTAAGGTTTGAAAAATGAATGTTTTTGTTCAAGAGACAAACAACAAAATAGTGCAGAAACAATGAATGTTGCTTTCGACATACTTAGCACGACCGTGCCAAACAAAGGGCACGACCGTGCCAAAATATGGGGAAAAAACATGGTTTCACGGTGCAGATAGCACGACCGTGCTAAATAATAGACACGACCGTGCCAAACGAACCGGTCCGACCGGATTAAACAACACACCCGTCCGGACGACACCACTGTACACACCGGTCAAGGTAATAGAGGCGCACGGCCGTGCCAAACAAAGAGCACGACCGTGCCGCACGCCGTGCCAAACAAAGACCCGGACCGTGCCATGATAATCTGCACTTCTGAATTTTGTCTAATTTTCCTCAAAATCAAATGAATTGCAAGTAGATCCGCATGGTATGTACTTAAAACATAAAACCATGTTATTTAGGATAATTTTGCTTTTAAAAAAATAATAGAATCAAGTGAGTAGATCCACATGGTATGCACTTAAAACATAAAACCATGTTATTGAAGGGATATTCTCACATGAACCATTTTAAAGAACAAAACTTTTCAAACCATTTACTTAATTTAGATGAAAATCAATCAGCACTCTATTAACGAATTAGAGTCCCTAATCGACATCAACAACCTTAAGATTCAACAGGGAAAATGAAAAATGAATCATAGTTAAAGCGATTTAATGCTTTTTCTTAATACAAGAACTCAAACTCAAACTAAATAATGAGCGGGGCTCTGATACCAATTGTTAGAAAATTTTAAACCCTGAATGCCACACTCATATTTTTAGTGTAAGAAAAGGGAAAGATGAAGCGGAAGCATGTAATAAATGTATACCTGTTGAATCCATTATTGTGCCTTGGAAAGGAGATTAAGGATGATGAAGATGTAGGGAGATGATCTTCTAAATGAAGTGTCTCTTAAGTTTTCAGAATTTCTTCTAGATAATTATGAAGAGAGTATGTAGAGAGAAAAGTAAGAATCAATTATGTTTAAGGCTTGATGGAGGGGCCTTTATATAGTAAACATGGTGACACTTCAATAGGGACCATACCTATTTCATTTCCAAAGCAATGTTGATTTACCATCTTGCCCATCAAAGATAGATAAATAACATTTCAGGGATTCTACACATTGACTATTTTGACCATACTTTATATTAATGTCATAGTTATGATTTTATTTATGGAAGGTACCAAATTATTTGTGTTGCAGCCACATTGGTCTAACAACTTTGTCCATAATAAACTCTTATTAAAAGAAAATATTGAAACATAATTGTGTAATGGGTGATGTATTACAAAGAGTAATTATCTCTAGTATAATTAAACTAAACAATGCGTATGTTAGAGGATATTTGAACTACTCCCGATAGTTATGGATCAATTTATTTATTTATTTATATATTTTTATAAAAAAAATGATCAATTTATTTACTTAAAAGAACTACAATCATAATTTGCGACACAAGAAAGCATTTCTCTGTGTTCACACTGGAAATTATTGACAAATAAAAAATTTCTCAAAGCATTTCTCTGTGTTCACACTGAAATTTATTATGAATAAATAGTTCGATGTAAAAAGGATATCGTTGTCGTGATATCATCATCAAACGAAATGAGAAAAGAATAAAATTTAACTGATGGCGTAATTTTTTTATCTGTTGTTTTCTTACCCATCGAATGAAAAAATAAAAACTAACCGATGGCGTAAATTTTTTTCAATATATAAATATATAAAAAGAGAGTCTCTATTTCATTCCACATTGCACCACATGGAATTATGACGTGGAATTCCATGTGGCATCATCCTATTGCTCAAGCAATGTGCAAAGAGTGAAAAGAAAGTCCTCACATTTTTAAATTATTTTTAAATCAAATAATCATGTTTTTAATCATCAAATCAAATTGAATGTGATATTTTAAGGGTAGAGCTATTACCACTACAATAATTACTTTTCCACTATATTCATCAAATTTTTAGTCAATTAGTAACTTTTGTTGACACCATTGCCCTTAATAAGAAATGATTTACACTACAGCATTTGTTATCCACTACACTCATTAATATTCATTTTTCATAAATTTAATCTTCTTTTACTTCTATCATTTTAATCATGCGAAAGATAAATTAATATTTTATAATCCAAAAAAAATTATAAAGTGCATATGATTGATAATAGGAATATTAGGAAAGAATTTATCAATATTCACCTACTTTCTTTTTAATTATATGTACAAACCAGACCTTTTATCCACCTAATTGTAGTTCCATTTCACAGTGTAACCTTTTAGTTCGTCTGTTTTTTTTCTCACTAAGGGGATGAAGAATAAAATGGTTAAATTGGTGAAGTAGTTACATGTTTCTGACACAAATTTTCTATTAAAATTTAAAATTGTGTGGTGACTATAACTATGAATATTTTTCGTAGATTGATATTCCCGTCCCAGAGTATATGTCCACCTTTCTTTTTTTCTAGTCTGTCCCCCACTTTCTATAATGGCAAATATCTTTACTATTTCCTTCAACTCATTCTCTCTCCTACTTACTTTTATACTCACAACACCACTCACTTACTATTCCCCTTCCACTCATTGTCTCTCATAGTTTACTTTTTATTCACAACACTTATATCACTACAACCATTTCTTAATCTCCGTGCAACGGAGGGAGTATTTATTATTATTAAATTAAATGGTGAATTCATTAAAAATAATATTTTGTAGATTAAAACGTTAGACAATAAATCCTAATTTCAAAAACCATTTTAATATTAGGCTAAATATCTTTCAATTTTTTCTTCTGTATATAAATAATGAAAGGTAATCCGATTGTATAGATCTTTTTTTATTTTAGTATGGAGAAAGAAGAAACACAATATCAATATAAAATGAATTAGAGTAATTTTGATATGTATTTTTCATTTATATTTTTTATAGGGTTGATCTTACTATGCCCTGTCGAGTATCGACGGGCTTACAAACTAGTTTATTTAATAAGTGGGTTTGTTTAATTTCATTTCTCATATGTTCCAAAAAGAGTTACAGTCTAAACAAAGAAATCAATTTAATTGCAATTTTATGAGAATTTAAGTGAATAGTATTAAACCCGTAAATATAGAAATAATGTGCAAATTCAACTTTCTTTCTTGGGACGAGATGAGTAATATAGAATTAAAGTACATATATTTACTTTATGACAAAGACTTGGGTGAGACCGTCTCACTCACCTTGTGAGACGGATCCACCTAATGGATCATGCCACCCCACCAGCTAACCCCGCCCAGCTGTCCTCTTTGACCTCCCAGCGCACGACACGTGTCGCCTTTAAAAAAAAACCAATAACTTTAAAATTCTATATCTTGAGATTTTGAAGTCAATTTTTTTTTTAAAATACCATTGTGTTCGTCTCAACGAGACGAACAAAACTAGATAGGTCATGATATGGTTTGATTTTTTTATTTAAAAAAAAATTCATACTTTTGACACACAAAAATTTGAGCTGCTCGTATCCTGAGATTAACACACTATTTTTCTGATAAAAATAACAGTTTCATCTTTAAAAATAACACTTTTTATTATCAAATGTACACAGTTTTGCAAGAAAAATTAATTAGTTTGATAAGTTTTTGTGGTTAGAAAAAGTAATATTTGAAGTGTAACAGAGTGCATATATGATTATAATAATTTTCTATATAAATGAATTAAAATTTTTATTTAGTAAATGTTAACTTTTTTTCTTAAAAAAAAAGAGTAAAATTTACTTTTTATGTATGTGATTGTGAGTGGAGAGAGATGGCCGGACACGTGACCGGAGGAAGAACATGAATTACACACAAGTTGATGGATATAGAAGGAGAAAGTTAAATATGATTTGATATATAACCATCTATTTTTTTACATTACAATGCTAAACTCTATTTATAATGCCCAAATGGGCTTACATGGTAACTGCCATTGTAAACTGGCATATTTAGGGCATATTTAACAATATAGTCATAACAGTAATATAATCGTGTTTGTATTTCTATTAAATGTAAAACTCTGGAAAAGTGTTAAAATTGAGAAAAAAAGAAGGTTACATTCATTATTATAAAATGTAATGTTAGTTATAGTTGTCAATCTTATGTTATCTTTAATTTATTTCAGCAAAATTGTGGTACATTTTTTTTTAAAAACGTGTTACATATGAGAAAAAAATGTTACATTTCTTTATAAAAAGAATTACACATGAGTCCGCCTCTTACTTTATGATGCCATATGGATTAGGGGTGTAAGTGGTTCGGTTCAAACCGCGGTTTGAGACCGAACCGAACCAAACCATGTGGTTTGAGACCGAACCGAACCAAACCATGCGGTTTGGTTTGGTTTTCAAGCATTAATAGTTTGGTTCAGTCTCAAATATTGGCAAACCACATGGTTCGGTTTTGTTTGTGGTTTGACCTTCCCAGACTAAACCAAACCGAAACCGCGGTATGAGGACCGCGAGACCCGAACCACCAAGCCGAACCGCCAAACCAAGCCACGTTACATAAACTAATCCTAACCACAGTTTCGCATCTTATTTATATTTTCGTATATTTATTAAAATTTATTATTAGATCATTATATAAACTAATCCTAACTCCAATTTTGTATTATATTAAATATTAATTTCATCGTTTGTTATCTTCATTGAAATTTGCGATACATAATTACCAATTTCTCTCCACGATCTATATTAAAAAGTGTTTTTTTTTTTCCTTCGGCTTCTCTCTTCGTCTAGTGTCTCTTCATCCGACTTTCCTCTTCAAGAATCCACATCATCGCACTTCCTCCGTGATCACGGAAAATTAAAACAAATGTAATAATGAGTTTGCGGTTTGAATCGTGATTTGAACCGTAGTTCTAAACCATGCTTTGAACCACGTAATTAAACTGGCGGTTTGAACCAAATACGAACAAACCATAGCGGTTTGGTTTGGTTTGGTTCGGCTTGAAATTTTTCATGGGTTCAGTTCGTTTGACAAACAATGACTAGTGGTTCGGTCCTGTATACCCCCCAAACCGAACCATTTTACACCCCTAATATGGATAAACAAAATTCGTAAACATAATAATGGCAAAATTCATGAAGATTTAGGTCTCTTTGGGCCTAGTAGGACTGGGCTTTAGATATGATAAACTACATGATGGACAAACCTAAACATTTCTTAGATAGTGAAATTGGGCTTTTCCTTATATTGATCTCAGCAGCTGTAGATAATGTGGAAAACAACTGGGCTTTAGATATGAGTAACTAGATGATGGACTGGTCTGTAAGCATGCGCCAGAATCTCAATTGTGTATGTTCGGGTGGGGGGTTGTTTTTGAGGTGGTGGTTAAATGTAAATAAAATATAGTTGTTGCAAAAATCAAAATGTCTTATTTCTAAATACAAAAATAATGTTTGTGTAATTTTTGCTCAAAAAAGAAATGAATAATTTTAGTGCAATTTATATCACCGTACAAATAATATACAAACAATTAGGGCGCATTCATTATTAAAAATATTTATATGTCAAATGTTACATTTTTATTAATGAAATATATCATGGGTTGGAAGGTCGAAAATTATATAGTTCTTTTTCACTTTTCTGACATTTATTTAAATATTTTCTAGACGTTTATTTGATTTTAAAGCTGAAGGAGTACATTTTATAAGAAATGGTTCAAACATGACACTTTAGTACATTTCTATATAGAAGTCATAGAAGTCTTCTTTTTTTTCTTTTTGAAATCATATACAAAAGTCGTTGTAGACTTGCATTTTTTTTAATTTTTTTTTGCAAATTGTTTGTATTTATCCTTTTATTGTCTTCATTGGTTTTATGTTAATTTGTTATTCAAATTACCCACATTCAGCCTAATAATTTTAAAATTAACTTTCAAATTTTACTTTATATTTTATACGTATTTATCGAAATCAACTTCTAATATTGTATTTAATACTCGCTAAATTAATTAACTATCTAAAATAATGAAATTGTCTGGTCCCGATTTGGGCCAGTTGAAAAAATTACAAAGCAAATAAAATTATAAAATTATAATTTCTGAGAGACCCCTTTATAATTTTTGGGTCCCACAAAAATCACAAAATAATAATTTTAAGAAATTAATATATATATATATATATATATATATTCTAGTGGAAATATTATTTTATAGTTTGTTTGTTTTCTTTTAATTGAAATCCACTTGGAATCTATCTCTAATTTTTTATTGTAATCATCAACTTGCAATGTCCAATTTATTAGGTACATAAAATAAACTTAGTTTCTACGATTCTAAATTCGTCGAATAGCTGAAAACTATTTAAATTAGACAAATTCTCGCATACATCCGCCGCACCATGTGCGGCAAGGGTGCTTGGTTCCCCTGCTTCGCGCGGCTGGCTAGGGCGCTGCATCCGACTGTCCAGATCCAACCCTCCATCTCCCAGATTTTAACACGTGTCCCTTTAAAAAAAAAACCAAAATACTTTAAAATGCTATATCTTGAGATTTACAACTCAGAAAAAAAAATTAAAAATACCGTTGTGTTCGTCTCGACGAGACGATATAAACTACATAGGTCATGATATGGTTTGATTTTTTTTTTTAAAAAAAAATACTTTTTAAGACACAAAAAAAATTGATCTGCTTGTCAGCTCAAATGTAACACTCTGTTCTGATAAAAGTAACACTTTCATCTTCAAAAAGTAACACTTTTTACTGTTAAATGTAACAACAGTTTTTAAAAAAAAATGGGTTTGCATTTCAATTGTTACTTTCTCAATAAAAAATTGTTACATTTCATATATAATGTTACATTAAGTATGTAAAATGTTACAATTGAGAAAAAAAATGTTACATTCATTTTTATAAAATGTAACATTAGTTTTAGTTGTCAATCCTATGTTAATGTTGGGGGGGGGGGGGAATGTGTACATTTGAAAAAAAAAGTGTTACATTTAAAAAATAATGTTACATTCCTTTATAAAAGTGTTACATTAATTTAGTCGTTAATTTTTATGTTATCTTTAATCTATTGCATCAAAATTGTGGTACATTTTTGAAAAAAAAAGTGTTACATTTGAAAAACAAAAGTGTTACATTTCGTTATAAGAAGTGTTACTTTTGGTGGGAGGAAAAAAGGTTGTGGGGGCAAAAAAAAAAAAAGGGGCATGGCTCGGCTCGGGCGCCGCCGCGCACGCGAGACTGCCTCTTTAAATTAAGTACTCACTTCGTCTCAAAATAAGAATCATACTTTTAATTTTGGTATGTCCAAGAGTAAGAATCTCTTTCTTAAAATGAAAAAGAATTTTTACTATTTATCTCACTCATTCTCTCTTTTACTTTACTTTTATACTAACAAAACAATCTTACTATTCTCTCCTACTCATTCTCTCTCCTACGTTACTTCTACACTCATAATACTTACGCCACTTCACTATTTCTTAATCTCCGTGCAAATAAGAGGTAGAACTCTCATTCCAGAACGGAGGGAGTATCAATTTATCGATAAATTAAAAACTCTATAGATTAATAATTTTTACTGTTCCCGAGATTATTAATTTATAAAAGTTTTTACTGCATTTGCCTTTTCTTTTGTTTAATTGTAAAGTAACAACTTTGATTAGTTGTTTTTACTTTTTTTTTTTTATATAATAAAACTCATAAAGAATATTATCCTCAAAAGAATAGTTTTGCTCATGCTTGAAATTAACATCAATGTGTGAGTTCAATTACTACCACAAATGAACCCAGAAAAATCCACTACATTGTTCAATATAACTAAAAATTCAACATCATGCAAAATTTCAATCATAGACTCAGAACAAATAAACTTACATAGCATTTTGTATTTGCCAAACACAAAAGTTTAGAAAGAAAGAAGGCAAAATTATACATCAATGAAACGGGTCAAAGGGCGGGATTGGATCCTAAACTATGAGGAAGAAAATGAGTCTAAGTCGGGGGAGTTGGTGGAGATCAAAAAGGGTTCAAACCGGAGGAGGAGTTCCTGGCACAGGAGCAGGCGGGCGCTTGCCCTGGACCAGGCGGGCGCTCATTTGGACAGTGAGTTGATCCGCCTGGGGGAATTAATTCGAGCGGGCGCTCGCCTAGACACAAGCGGGCGTTTGGTATGCCGGCTGGGCTGATTTGTTTCCTATTTTGACACAATCTCTTCTTAATTTGATTTAGATCTTCCTTGCATGGGCGGATCTACAGTATAATTAGGGGGTGCACGTGCACCCGCTCAACTTTCGTTAGCAAGAAGGAAAATTTTGTATTGAGAGTATATATATATTAAAAGTGCACCAACTACACAAAAATTCTTTCTAGCTCAGGTGGTCTAAAGCATGTTAGTGTGTGGAAGGGAATGGGTTCGAATCTTGGCAGCTGAACTTTTTCAATGATCTTTTATTTAAATTTAACTATTGTATTTCTAATTTGATTTAAATAATATTCTCATTTTAAGATGGATGTTTAGTCATGTTTATGTTGAGATTAATGTTCATTTTTTTAATTAAATATGTAATTTATTGCTTCTTTGAATTGCCAAACACACACACAAACAAAATATTAATTTAATTAAAAGTTACTTAATTGGTTTAATTAGAAAACTAATAACAAATTAATCATAATTGGTTCCTATATACTCATTGTGCCAGTTAATAACAAATTACATAAAAAATGTTTATATTTTGATTTCTCTTTCTTTTTCTATTTTTATATTGATTTTTTTAATTGTAATCGCTAAGATTTTTTAATTTTTTTTGTGTAATTGTGCATCCGCTGAGTAAAAGTTCTAGACCCGCCACTGCTTCCTTGTACTGCTATATAAGCATAGTCACGACCTAGGACACATTGTAGCAAATTATTAAGGTGTGATTAATAATATATTGGCTTGGCAATTGCCCCCGGACGTAGTTCATGTGTTGAACGAACCGGGTAAACAATTCTTGTGTTCTTGTGTGTGTGATTCTCTCATATTGTGCTTGTGGGTATTATTGTTCTTTACCTAGATTGCAACGGGGTACCACTAAATTCCCAACTACTGGTATCAGGAGCTTTGGTTAGGAGGATTCAAAGTTTCATTAGTTGATTAATTTTGAATCACGTTCTTGGGGACTTTGTGAAGCAATCAAGATGAAGAACTCAATCGAGAAATTCAACGGTGTGAATTTCATGTTTTGGAGGACAAGGGTTGAATATTACCTTTATTGTAAGGATCTTCATAACCCTTAGGTGAGAAACCCGAAGACATGTCAAAAGGGGATTGGGAGACGTTGGATCGGAAGGCGTTAGGAGCGGTGAGGAGCGCTCTAAACCGACGACGTTGCACGAACGCGATGGAGGCCAAGACAACGGTGGGGTTGCTACAGATGATGTCAGACATTTATGAGAAGCCGTCGAATTCAATAAGGTGCATTTAATAAAGAGGTTTGCGAATACGAAGATGTCAGAGGGGGCAGACAGCAGCGAGTCATATCGGCAGTTTCAAGGTATGGTGGACCAATGAAAAGTGTTGATATTACTTTCTCCGATGAAGTGTTAGCATGTTTTTTACTAAAATCGTTGCCTGATAGTTGGGAGGTAACTGTCACAACGATCAGTACGTCGAAAACACCATTAGTGTATACGGAGGTTCGAGATCTCATCCTTCAAGAGGAGTGAAGGAAAGAGAAAAGGGGAGAATCTTCTGCAGATGGGGCTGCACTTAGGGTGGAGAGAAATAGGGGAAGGGGAGGACCCAAAAAGGGCAAAAAACGCGGTCAAGTGCTACAATTGTGGCGCGATGGGTCATATCAGTTATGACTGTCCGGATTAGAATGGTGATGCACACGTGGTGGATGATGGAGATGTATTAATCCTAGGAGAGAGCCAGTCAGGTAAAGATTGGGTGTTGGATTCTGGAGCTTCTTGTCATGCTAGTGGGATGCAGAAACAATGGAGCGATACACACCGGAGATTTTGGGGTTGTCTATCTTGGTGATGATCAACCTTTGAAGATCAAAGGTAAAGGGGATGTGTTGATGAAGACACTTAACGGGCTGTTTTACAATTGCACGATGTGATGCATGTTCCGGACTTGAGGAGGAGGGTGATTTATGTGGGACAACTTGATGATAAAGGGTATGGTGTGACCTTCATGGGTGGGTCTTGGGAAATCACAAAAGGAGCTAAGGTGATAGCTCATGGGGCTAAGGAGAAGATGTTGTACTCTACCTACAATGTCGACATTCGCTCGGGTGGGAGCAAGAGGCTAAAGAACCGGCCTATTGGTGTATAAAGGAGAGACATCAAGAAACGGTATGTTAGGGGGGAGAAGGACACAAAGTTGATCAATGCGGTGTGGAAGTCCAAGTGCCCTAACAGAGAGCGTGTTCAGACCAAGAGAAGACGATGTAAGAAACAAGGTGGTGTCCAAGTTTCAAGGGGAAGCATTGCGAGAAAGGTGGGTCTGGAGGGAGAAGGCGAAGTTAGATTTTGCGGAGAGAAATCAAGGTAGAACGCTGATTTGGGGAGGCAAGAACTATCTAACACGGAGAGGTTGAAACGTCGCATGGTTTCAACTCGCCTTAGTACTTGAGCGGGAGGCTCGGTAATGTCAAGCCAATATAGGGGGTAAAATGTGTTCAAAGGTGTGAGTTTGATGGGTGTTTCTATGCTTATGAGTTTAGTCTCCAGGTGGGAGATTGTTGGGATTGGATCCTAAACTATGAGGAAGAAAAGGAGTCTAAGTCGGGGGAGTTGGTGGAGATCAAAAGGGTTCAAACGGAGGAGGAGTTCCTGGCGGAGGAGCAGGCGGGCGCTTGCCCTGGACCAGGCGGGCGCTCATTTGGACAGTGAGTTGATCCTCCTGGGGGAATTAATTCGAGCGGGCGC